>JALPBZ010000128.1:0-60824 GCA_026538355.1 Cryptococcus sp. GC_Crypt_5
ACCGCTGCCTCCGGCCGGCAGAGCTGCGATCTTGGGCATGAGGTAGTTTGGCACGTGTTTCAAATGTGTTTGTTGACGTGCCGGGTGCAATGGGGCGTCGTGTCGCAGATACGACAGATCGAGAGGGTTTGCGGCGAAGTGCGCCTAGAAAGAAATGATATAATCAGCACGATTGCTCTGCGCCTGAGAACGGGCTGCCTGGACTTACCTTCAGCTTCTCACTGTTGAGCAGCTCCCGTCTGACTTCCTCTCGTCGAGCATCCTGCACTCTCTTCCCCGTGACAGCCTTGATCGCGTCCTCCATCCTATATCTGAACCCCTCAATCTCGCCCTTCCTCCCACCCCAGTCCCACTCCTTGATCTCACTACCGCTATCCTTCTTCACTCTGTCTACTATCTTCTCCCAGACTACTTCATCTTTCTGCGCGGACTTGATCGAGACGACCCGATCTTTACCCCATTGTGCTTTCGGTACCACGAACGAGAGCGCGAGGCCGGAATGGCCAGCTCGGGCAGTACGCCCGACTCGATGCAGGTACGATGTCGACGTTGTAGGTAGATCGAAGTTGATGACGGATGAAGCGGCGGTGAAGTCGATGCCTCGCGCCATGGACGAAGCGGGATCACCCCGTCGTCGCTTGTTGGGTTTTTGCGGAGCAGGACTGGAAGCCCGGCGTTTTGACGGACCAGCTTCTGCATTACCGGCGGCGGGCGCAACCTCCTTATCACCGTTCTCTTCTTGTCCCTCTGCAGCCTCCTCTTCTACACCGTCTTCGTTCACCTCCTCGCCTTCTTCTTCCAGGTCTTCCGCAAGTGCTTCCTCCGCATCGCCACCTGCTCCCTCGTCTGTAGCGACAACAACATCGTAGACTCCTCTGTTGAACTCTTCGACCACATGGTACCTGCTCGCAAGTGGTAACTCGCTGTTGACGACACAGCACTTGATGCCGAAATGCTCGAGGAACAGCTTGACACGGTATCCTCGCTCCACATCGTTGACAAATATGATGGATTTCCCTCGAATCAATTTCAGCTTGAGAAGGACGTAAATCAAAAGGAATTTATCGCGCTCCGAAGTCATGGTGAAGTGTTGCGTAAGAAGGGATGATGAGGTTGCCGGTTCGGACAGAGTCAAAATTGCCTATACGTAGAACGAGTCAGTTCTGAAAGTCCTGGCAAAGGAAGAAAACTTACAGGATTGCGCAGAACAAGTCCCTTGACACCTTCAATATCCTCACTAAGGGTCGCACTCATCAAGCAGCCTTGTACGCCCAATCGTGGGATCCAGCCGGACGCCGGGTCCATGATCCGTGTCAAATCGTCCTTAAAGCCGTAAGAGAGCAAGAGGTCCGCCTCGTCGATAGCAAGGAAAGCAAGCTTGATCAAAGAGATTGATTTGGCTTGTAGTAGCGAGAGCAGCTTTGTTGGTGTCGCAATGATGATATCGGGGTTATCGTTTAGGAGTACTCTGCGAGCGCGGTCAGTTAGACATGCTACTCTCGTGATTCGTGAAAGTATTGATATCCAGCGACCTACCTCTGTACGCTGGCTCCACCGGCAGCGACGTTGACACAGCTGACCAAGCCCTCGCAATACTTGGTAGCACCTTTGACGAACGATGCTACCTGCAGCGCAAGCTCCTTGGTAGGAACGAGCAGAACCACTCGTGTGGTCTGGTATTCTGGAGAAGCAGGAGATAGATCCTGAAATTCTCGTATGAGCTCATGTACTTCTTGCGACGAGATCATCAGCTCACCTCCTTGGCTTCGATGACCCGCTGAATGGCAGGAACGACATAAGCAGCGGTCTTTCCGCTTCCAGTCCTCGCTCGAGCTAAGACATCTTTGCCCTCGAGAAGCAAAGGGATAGCTTTGGCTTGAACAAGTGTCGGGTGAGCAAACTTGAGGTCTGCAAGGGCTGACAGGATTCGAGAATCGATGGAGGTGGAGAACGGAGGTTGGGAGAAGGAGAGGTCGGAGCTGTGTTGAAAAGCAATGGTCAGCTCATGTCTGGTGCTGCTACGATGTTTTCTAGCTCACTCCAGGAGTGCCTCTGCCGGCTGAGCAGATTTTGGCGCCATCGTACTTCAAGTATGTAATGGTTTATAGCACAAATAAGAGATGATAGTCTGAGAAGTGGACATTGTTGAAAGAAGACTTCGCTGAAATTCGTTGCCGGTCACGTGCAGAAAACCGAAAATAACGTCGCGGAAGCAAATGACATGGCGCAATTACGTAAGGTAGCGGGCGCGCGTGCATTTGCCACTTGCGTCGAAAACAGCAGAGATAAGATGGCTCGCCCAACTTTTTTCCATTCATCGTTGCTCTCCACCGCTCGCTAGACACTTGCCATCTCTGCGCACAGCAGCATTCCAGCTCTTGTCACACCACCGCGAGGAAGCCGGTATGCAGCGGCTGACTTGTGCAGCGAGCTATGCATAGCTCCTGTCAGTGCCACTGACGTATCCGTACCGCGGATTGGAGGATAGATACTAAGAGCGGTAGTAGCACCGTCAAAGACGATATATCACTACTGACGCGACTGCGCGCCGAACCATGTTGCCAAGTGACCAAGCTACGGGAGGCGCCGGTCTATCCGATATGCTGGCGAGGCAAGGGTACCTGACCGATCTGGAGAGCTACCAAAATAAGAGTAATGCATATACTCACCAACATAGAAGCGCACCTGCAACTGCAACTCTTCTTTTCCTTCTTTTCCATCCTCATCCTCATCCTCATCCTTCATCTCGCCTCTCCCCTTCGTATAATATCACTGGCCGCAGTGACCTTTGGCCCCCATCGCTCTGGTAGCGACGCTCTTCGTATATACATTCTTTCACACCTACCGCCGGCCGGCAACCACTTTACTTTTCTTCTTCGAACACCAAACACCAATAGCCCGAGCCAAGCTCAGACCAACCCCAACCTACCGATCCTCAGAACACCTAATACCTGAGAAACCTACCACATAATCCTATTCCCACGATGAAGCTGCTCTCGCTCGTCTCCCTCCTCCCTCTCTTAGCTCTCCCTGCCGCTGCATCTCCTGCTCCTCGAGCCGAAGCGAACGCCTATAACCCTTTCTTCCCTCCTGGCTCGGTCAAAAATCTCGAAACTGGTGCCAACAGTCGTGACTTTGCAAGCCGGGATCAAGTCATTGCGCCTGCTCAGCATCCGCGCCAACCCACTTTCCTCGAAAGGATGCGTGGGCTAAGATCTGAGCAGACGAAGAGCGATGATAAGAAGAGGGATGTCGTGAAGAAGAAGAAAAAGAGGTCGACGACTACATGCGCTGTGACCTCTGCAGCAGCTGCGTCCGCTACACTCGCGTCTGCTGCCGCATCCAGCGCATCTAGCACGAGCGGCACCAGCACTGCGTCTGCCTCCTCAAGCGTTTCGACCTCCAAGTCCCTCAGCGCCAGCAAGGCTGCAACGTCGAGTGCCTCTGCCTCTGCCTCGAAGAGTTCCACGTCTTCAGGCAGCGCCAAGGCATCTTCCACTTCAGCCTCAGCTTCAGCGTCCTCCAGCTCTCTCAAATCCACTTCTTCCTCTGTGTCTGCGTCCTCCGCCAAATCTACCTCCACCTCCACCTCCGCATCGAGCTCTCACTCCCTTTCGAGCAGCTCATCCTCATCCTCCGCATCCAAGAACACCAGTACCAGCGCCGCCAAAAGCAGCACAACATCGTCCAGCACTAGTCGTGTTGCCAAGACGGTACCCATGCTCACCGCCGCGTCTAGCTCAACATCCAGCGCCGCCAAGTCGACCTCGTCGGCTAAAGCAGCTTCTTCCGCCGCCTCCGCTTCGAAGAGCGCCAGCACAAGCAAGTCGACCAGCAGCGCAAAAAGCACGAGCACAAGTGTTAACAGCGCCAAAAGCACAAGTGCCAGTGCTAGTATCGCCAAGAGTACAAGTGCCAGTGCTAGCAGCGTCAAGAGCACAAGCGCCAGTGCCGCCAAAAGCAGCAGTGTGAGCGCAAGTAAGAGCTCCTCGTCTTCCGCGAGTCGTAGCTCCTCCGCCGCCAGTTCCGCCAAAAGCACAAGCACAAGCAAGAGCGCAAGTACAGTTGCAAGCGCAAGCAAGAGCGCAAGTGCTAGCGCAAGCAAGAGCAGCTCTGCTGTTGTGAGCTCCAGTCACACGTCGACCTCTGCGTCCGCGTCAAAATCCGTGATTGTGAGCTCCAGTAAAGCGTCCACCAGCTCTGCTTCGTCTGCGTCTGCGTCAGCTAGCAAGTCGACTTCGACCTCCAAGGCTGCTTCGTCCACTTCCAAGGCTGCTTCTTCCACTTCGAAAGCTGCTTCCTCCACCTCCAAAGCGGTCTCTTCCACCTCCAAAGCTGCTACCTCCACGTCGTCATCAAAAGCAGGGTCGTCGTCCTCATCCAAAGCGGCGACTTCGACTTCCTCGGCGAAAGTGACATCTTCCTCTTCCTCCGCCGCGAAGTCGTCCAGCAGCTCCAAGTCGTCAGCGAAAGCGACGAGCACCTCTGCGTCCTCCTCGAAATCCACCAGTTCTTCTTCCTCGACGAAGATCACTTCGACCTCGTCTTCCACCAAGGTCACCTCGACTAGCACGTCGACTTCGACGTCATCCAGTGCCAGCGCGACCTCGACGGCCGTCTCGGCTGATACGGATGGCGATGGGCCCTTCTCCGGTTGGGGCACTTGGTTCGATGACGGTCTGGGTGCATGTGGATGGACCAACACTGCGTCCGACTACATCGTCGCTGTCTCTGCGGAGCTGTTCGATAATTGGCCAGGGTACAACGGGCTGAACCCCAACGACAACCCCATCTGCGGGCATCACATGGAACTCACCTGTAAGTCCATCTCTGCCTCCATCACCCTTACCAAGTCTATGAACTTGCGCTGACAGAGCGATCGAATTTGCAGGGCAAGGCACTTCTATCACTGTCGAAGTCGCTGACCGCTGTCCGGGGTGCGACGAGCGGTCCCTCGATCTGTCCAAGGGCGCATTCGGCGCGCTGTCCGATGACGACTACGATATCGGCGTGTTCGCATCGTACATCGATGGTGAAGCTTACAATACCAACTTGACATGGACTTGGCTCGACTAGTCCTAGTCCCTGGTCTCCGGCAAAGTTTCGTTGGCTGTAAATGGACATGGACAATGCTCGTGGCAGATAGTGTGACGAGGATGATAGCGACGCTGGCGTCGTTATCGTACCTCTAGGTAGCACTCGTACTACTTTGCTTAATTTGGATGCAACCCCCTCTTCTCTCCTTCATAATCAGTGCCAGCCGGTCCAGTTGGAATGCGTCACTATCGATACTTCTCAGGAGCAATAATAACACTGCATATTGATATATCTCACTTATAATCCCCTGCAAGACTACACCGATGCTCCCAGCTGAACCATTCAATAACCGGCCCTTCGACTTTTCGACTTGACTTCTGAACATACACCCATTCCACCGTTGAGCATGTAGTACCTTCTGACAACGGATATCTTATGGGACGTAACGGAAACCTGATGCAGCAAAGTCAGCTTACGCTATCGCTTGACTATCGCATAGGGGAATGCGCGAAGAAACTTACCAGGAGCCAAGTCGTACTCCTCGATGACGTTGAGCACGGTGCCCGCTGGGGGACGACCGCCTTCGACCCTGTCACGACGCTTGTTCTCCCATCTGTAGTATGCCGTCATGGCTAGGGCGAGCACGAGACCGAATGCCTGGAAAGCGATGTTGACCTTGGAGCCCTTGCTGTACTGAGGGCTCTCCTTGGTGGGGAAGCTAAGTCGAACAAGAACGTCAGCACGGACTCATGGTCTTTTCCAAGGGTATGATGCGAGGTGCACAACTCACAGGAAGGCGGCGGCGAGAGAGAGACATTGGCCAAGGGTGTTGAGCATACCCAGACTGGTAGCTCTCTGACTCTGCGATCCGGTGTTACCAGATTGCCAAGAGATGATCAAGGGGATATTGGTGTATCCAGCCGTGACGATGAGGATGCAAGCGAGGTATCGGGCCGAGTACTGAGTGTGGGTGATGTGCGCTGCTGGCACGGAGAGAAGGATGGCCCAGCCGACAATACCGAGGATGAAAACGCAAGCAACGGGGATACCACGGGATTGCTTGTAGTCCGAGAACGAGGTGAGGAGGAGCATGAACACCAAGGCGACCACGTAAGGAGGGACGGTGAAGAGCTGCGCCCTGGCGTTGCTGTAGCCGAATCCTTTGATAATAGTCGGCAAGAAGCCACCGACTGACCCAAGAGTCAAGTTCATGCACGAGTATCTGACGAGCGACAACGTCTCAGCGAACTTATCTGGCGGAGCAGAGCAAGTAGCGCTCCAAGAACAGGCTGAGAATCATCCCCACTCACGCAATGCTGACGGCATAAGTCTTCCAGTCCATCAAGCAACGCCTAACGCCTCCCCACTCGATACCGACGCCGCTCTCCATCGAAGACTCGGCGTTGAGACGGGTCAAGCAGAGAGTACGTTGCTCTTCGGTCAGGAAGCGACTAGTCTCTGGGCGGCCGGGCATGAAGAGGAAGACGCAGATGGCGAGGACGACGGAAGGGCAGCCCTCGATGAGCTGTAAAGAATGTTCCGGTCAGCACTGGCAAGAAATCGACGACTACGCTTGACCCAGTCTAAAGGGAGGGACTTACGAAGAGAATACGCCATTCAGCGATCTTGGAGTGTTTGATTGACGAGACGCCGAAGGAGATGAGACCGCCGAAAGCGCCTGAGACCGCACCGGCAGAGATGAAGAGACCAACGCGCTTAGCAAGGTCCCTCTTGGTGTACCAGTAGGTCAAATGGAGGGCCATGGCTTGACCGAAGAAGGCTTCACCAACACCGACGAAGAGTCGGCAGACGAAGAGACCAGCGGGGTTAAAGGTTGCCGCTTGACATGTCGCGGCGACGGACCAGATCAGAGCGCCAGCAGCGATGGAGCGCGAAGGGGTGAACTGCTTCGCCATGAGCGTGCCGGGAACCTGCGATACACCATCATGTCAGCTTTGTTACCACTTGTCCTCGGACCTTCGCATGCGGTAGGCATGGAAGGGAGTGGGGATGCTCAGAGAGCTGAGAAGCGTCAGACGGGGACACTCACGGAGAAGACGATGTAGGTGACGAAGAACATGGACAGGGCAATACTGTAGTTCTGATCCTTGCCATCGAGCACGGTCGTCTGGAGACCTTGAAGACGGGCATTGGCTCTAAAGATCGGTCGAGAGTACGTGGTTAGTTGTCGTACATAGACTGCCATTGAAGAGCAAAATTTGCTCACAAGTTACCACGGTCGAGATAGGCACTGAGGTAGAGCAATACGGCGAAGGGGAGGATACCGAGGTCTATGAGGGAAGAGACGCACTGGTTAGCACCGCGGACCGCGCCACGTTTCCGATCCAAGGAGGGAATAAAAAGTCAGCACTTACCCATCTTGAGCAAGAGCTTCCTCTCGGCCCTTTTGGTCTCGTCCTTGTGGACCAAGCCTGTGTCGGAGGCAGCATAGCGCGTGCTTCCCTTTTCGGTCTCGGTGACTCTGGTGCCGGTCGGAGCCAAGGAGCCGGTCTCGTGATCGATGAACCGGTCCTCTGGCTTCTCGGGGTCTGCAAACGTCGCTTGCGGTCGCGACATCTCGCTCGTTGCTCGTGTACTTTATTTGGTCTGGTATACGCGATATGCGATGCTATTCAATAGCAATGGAATGGAATGAGGATCTACCTCGAGACCTATGAATTGGGATATGACAGAATCGGCAAAGGAGGTGGGAGGTGGGGAACGGGGAAGAGTCTCTTTTAAGAAAGGGGGTGAAGCGTGCCCCTTTATACATATACGATGAAGTCCGGTCAAGCCGGTCAGGTAGGAACCTCTTCACGTCAAAGGCCTCACGTATCCCCACGGTCAAATAAGAACGAGTCGGTTTCTACCGTCCCCAGGGGGACCGAGGAGAGGAGACAGGGGCTCTATTTCGTAGTTCGTAATACCCAGTGACTACTGCGGGACAAATGGCGTTGTCCTCTCAGCATTTGTCAGACGGACGCTCCCTGTTGCCCCTCCTCACCCCTCCTCCTTCCACTACTCTTCAGGAACCAAAGCAAGTAGTGTAGAGCCGAGCTCTTGTTAATTCGTGATTCGTGATTCTGATTCTAAATCTGACTCTGATTCAGTGACTAGTTGCCGAGAAGACATGCTTTCTTCACCTTTTTCTTTCCCCACGCGGTCACAAGGCCTCCTCTGCCCCGCTGAAACCCTAGAAATAGCTGCGCCAAGTAGCGAATCACAAATAGACCAATCCATTACCCAAGTACCCCTGTCCGACGGGGACCTGGACCCCACACGGGCCCGTCGACTGCTCAGGGTCCGGAAGTGAAAGTATTACTCTTTGGGGAATGGTGATCTAGAGTAAAACAGAGGACAAGCTGCCCCCGACTGCGTGGGCCAGTAGCCGCCGGCGCTTTCGGTCCGACTTCCGCTCTTAGTGCTATTTCACATTCCCCTGCCAAGACATATGGTCTTGAATCATTCGGTCATACCCGCAGCTGCATTGACAGGTGACGAAGGTGTCATGGAGCCGTGAAATGACGTTGTATACATGCAGAAAGAGCAGTTATAGTGGTTGCAGACGTACAAGCAATGGTTTCTACAAGATTTACAAAAGAAAGAGTGCCAAGCACAAGTAGATCGGCGAACAAAGCTCGCAGTGAGCAGCAAAAGGCTAGTCTGAGAACTGGAAAGAGACCGAGAATCACCCAGCTTCTTACGCAATGAGCAATGGGCAATCAGGAACAACCCCGTCGTCAGCCATTGCCCCGCGTTCTTATGTCTTTCAGCGGGGCAACGACCGAATAGCTCCGCGATCAACGTATTACGACTCTGATCTCCTCACTCTGCACCATCCGAGTACTTTGCAGCTACTGTGCGCCCCCTCGGAGCCCCCCTCCTTGGCATCGATGGCCCCCTCGATCCACTTCGTTCCTCTGGGACGTTCTCCGGTCCCGCTTTTGAAGGTTCGATCGGGCTCTTTTGGTCGCGTGGGGCATTCACACTGGACGCGCTTAGGGGTCTGGAAACGATCCTGGTTGAAGCGACGCGTTCCTTCTCGTCGCTGAACCCCACCATCATCCCAGTATCGAAAGCGAAGATATCGTCAGGTTGACCGTAGATATCTTGCCCGAACACTGACGCCAAAGAAGCGATTGATGTCGATGCCGTCCGGTCTCCTCCCATGAAGGGCGGCGCCGCGAATCTGTCTCCTGACTCTGGCGTGTTAGGAAAGGCAGAAGCAGAAACGTAGCGAGGTGCATTGTGAGCGGAGGATACCGTCCGGACTGTGCCAGAATCGGAGGAGTTGGACGCAAGCCGTGACTGGATGTTGTGTCCAGCACGGAGGAAGGTGGCTTCCAAAGGCGTCAGACCCGTCGACCAGCTTCCGGCAGGGGACAGAGGCTGGTGGATCGAGAGGAACGGACCCTCATCGAACGGCGCAGTGGTCTGAGTATCCTGGGTCTCGTTGTCATCCGACATATAGCTCGTCGCCTCCATCGTCAGGAACGACAAATCTTGATCGTATGTTGGCCCGTAATGAAGAGGTGCGGATCCAGCTCGTATGATCTTGTCACCTGTTTCTTCAACGAATATCGATGCGAATGGATCAAAACTGGGCAAGTTGGATTGAGTGGGAACGTGGTTCAAGACGTTTTCGCCGTCCATCACTGCCGGTGTGCTAGGTGTGTTGGTCGTCGGTGCCGTCGTGTTCTGCCCAGTGAAGGGGACTGAAGTATCGTCGCCTTGTCAGCTTACTTGCGCAGACGGAATGCCAACATACTACTTACATTCGCTACCACTCAGCTGACCTTGCTCATCGACCCAAGAATTGAACTGCTCAAGAACAGCGCTTTCCACGCGGGCGTCTTCGGCCGGATCGAACTCGCTGGCAGGATCCAGGCGAGCCTGTATTGGCGGCGCTGATCGCCCGTAAGGTCCTTCAGGATAGGTCATGTTGGCAGGGTTCGTGGGCGGGAGTGAGGCTGGTTCATTCAGCTGGAACATATCGTATGGCAATTGCGCATTGTTGTTCCAGAACTGCTGCATTGATGGCGGCAGAGGATAACCGTCGGGTCCGGTTGGGATAGGAAGCGGAGCGAATCCTGATACTCCGGACATATCAGGAGTCGTTGACGATGCCGGCTGATAATGGGGCAGAGCCATATGATTGGGATCCGCAGGGGAGACCGAGGCGGCGTCGGGGAAGGGTTGTAGCTGCGTGGGCATGTAGCCTGGATAAGGTTGTTGTGACTCGTACTCTGTCGAGGCGTGTGGTCCCATGGCTTGGTGCTGCCATTGCTGATATGACCTATTAGTCGGCTCATAGTCGTACCGATAGCCTTGGCCAACATCCCCGTTTCCCATGGAAGGCAAAGCACCAGCAGGAATGGGAAACGCCAGCGCGCTCAGATCGGCTGCTAGCATCCGATTCCGCTCTGGGTCTTCGTATGAGGCAGGATAGGTGGGCACTGGAGCCACCCCATGTCAGTTCCAGTGAGGAACGATACCATTGCAAACTCACTATATCCAGGCTCCGTAGCGAGGAAGAAACTATCGGCGGCAAGACCAAGCGAGCTTCCTTGTCGGTTCTCCGCCTGCGCAGAATGACCCGAGTAGGAGAGTGAGCGGCCAAACGTGTGGATTGGACGTGTGGTATTCCGGGAAGTGATGGTGGGAGGGGAGATTGGCGAGTGTCTAGTGCGAACTCGACTGGTTCTCGTCGGCTCTGATCGCCATCGTGAGTATATCAGTATAGTGTCTGCTTTGGGTTACATCTGAAATACTCACTACCGGCAGCTCGCTTGTCCTTCTTAAGTTGCCTCTTGGCATCATCCTTTTCGCGTTTCGCCTCGGCTCTTTGCCTCTTTCTTTCTTCGGCTTCGCGCACCTTGTCCGCTCTCCGTTGAGGTGTGTACTTGTAGTCGGGATGCGCAGCCTTGTGCTACGGCGGGAGGGACACTTATGTCAGCAGTGCTTACACTACTGATACCTCACTCGCACTCACCTCCTCTTTGGCTACGTTGGCCATCTTGACAAAGACATCTTTCTCCTCCTCAGACATGAGGACTTTCCACTGAAAGCTGAAGAATTTGCTCATGTCCATCTGGGCAAGTTTATCGTCATTGGGCCCGTTCTCCATGATGTTGAGGATCGCGATGAGGAAGTCGGCGCTCGGGAGATTGAACCTCTTTCCCTTGACGTTGACGAAGCCGCCGAATTTCGACTTTGTCTTGTTTTTGGGCTCGGATGATTCCAGCTGATCGCCAGTATAGTCGTCGCAGACTTCGGGGGACACGGCTCGACTCAATCGATCGACCTCCTCTGGATGCTGAGCAAAGTACTTGAGCTGTAATCTCCGCATCTCCTTGGCTGCAGATCTGATCTGCTCGTTGCCGCCCGTCTTCAGCGCACTAACAACCTCGGAGCGAAATATCATCCAGCAGTTGGACGCGCGCTTGACTTGCGGTTTGTCCAGCATCACCAGGTCGGGCTTGACCGGACTGCTGGCTTCAGCTGCCGCCAGCTCGCTGGGCGACGGCTTCTCCGGCGAAGATGTATCGGTGTGTACGGGTGTCCCGTCGGTAGTCGTCGTACCGCGTCCGGTACCCCAATTGGTCGACCTATCCCTTATCTGTTGATGATCAGACGTTTCGAAGTCTGTGCTGAACGCGTCGGGGGAGAGTGACGATTGCGATGAGTTGTCGGGAGGCGACGACGAAGATGCCAGTAGTCGTGATGAAGAGGCGTCGGTGAAAGATGGATCGATGAACAGGGGCCGGTTCAGAGGAGAGGTAGGGTACAAGTGGTTCTGCGCGGCCTGATGCAGAGGCGTCGAGGGTGGGGGCATCGTGTATTGAGGTGGTAGGGCCAGTGAGGCCCGGGTGAGCCGAGGCTCCCTGCGTTCTGACATCTCCGTCATATCGCCTATGTCGAGTCTGATCGTTGCAAGGATAGCTTGATAGAGGGATGTGCGATACTAGGTTGTGCCAAGTCGTCTAAATGGTGCAGGTGTCGAAGAAGGACGGCCCGTGTGAACGTGTCAAGAGAAAAGATAATGGTGATGGAAGTTTGCTAGCGGACTACCAACGAATCGAGAAGCCGAGGCTACGGTGTTGTATGCGTTGCGAGCTATGCGGAACGAGCGGCGTGGGATGTAGTGAGGATGACGGTGTTGTTTGCGTCGTGGGTCAAACGATGGAAGCTAGTCTGTTGAGGACCAGCTGTTTGAGAGAGAACAATAGAGAAAACAAGTGATGGCTGATGAATGATGCTGTCTGTGTCGATTTGTTGATGTGTTGATCGATCAACCTGTGATGATGAGACCCTGCGGTCCTTTTGATGGGTTGTGATACTGAAGTACTTCTGATCAAGGCATCAGCGTCAACATTCACACAACACTGAGTGGCAGCACAGAAAAACACTGTCCCTCTCCCTCTCCCTGTGCAGAGTACCCCTCGACCGAGTCCGTGTGTTGTGCAAGGCCTGTGAGCCCGGCCCTCCTCGCGGCTATACCGTGTTTGTCCTTCTCCACCCGACCATCAGCCACGCTCGGGCCTCGCTGCTGCGCCGATTCCCGATTCTGATCCCGTCACAATCTTGGAACGAAATCCGAGATTCTCAACTGCCGAAGTACAGCGAGGAGATTTCCCATCTTACTTCCAACTATCTGGTGCCACACCGCCGAGGAGAAGAATACTGTACTCACTATGCGTTTATATTTTACTCGTCAAAATGGTGCAATGCCTGCTTGATGATCGCTGCGGAACAAGTAAAATGCTGATATGCACTATGCTGTATGCTTCATGGTCCGTCGGGATCGCTTTGGCACCCGTGTTGCACTGTTCACTCCAGAAATATCACACTATATTTGTAGTCGGTTGGACCGCTTGCGAGAGGGCGTGGTCGAGGCGTTCCTAGCATTCGGCGCCGAGATGCGGTCCGTTTTTGTTTTATTGCTCGCCGTGTATATTCGATGAAAAGTAGCAACAACAGTCGAACAATCGATTCAGAATACACTCAACAAAATCGTATGGTCAAGGTCCTAAGAGACATGCTTGATGCTTAAGAAGCATACCGTATTCTATCACTTTATGGACCCGAGAGCGACATCCACTTATCTGGATGTCCGCTACAGTGGTCTGCGCTCCGTGCTCCAACAGTTCTCTTACATCACTCTCGGCGTCAAGAGTCCATCGCCGAGGCGCGAATCTAAGCGCTGCTCGCTCTCTCTCCCTTCACCTCTCCCGCACAGTACACTTACCCCGTGTCGTGGTCCCCGTGCACGACTGATAAGGGGAAGCGTTTCAACGAAGAAATGGGGCGGGAGGTCGAACATTGGGTCATTGGGTACGACAGCTGAGCGACCGAGGTTACACATGTCATCTGCAGCAAGAGAGCTAGGTACATGCGATCGAGAGACCCTTGCCATGTTACCTCCTATGTCCTAGATGCGTTCTCCGGTGGTTCGGACGCAAAATATTCAAACTGTAAAAACAGTCTTTCCAAAGATGCCTGCTTTGGAAATGCAGCAATCCCATGCGGATGAAAACGAGCACGCCGTACCTCGAGAACCCAGCTGCGCACGGCTGGAATCGTACAGTCTAGTGTCTAGTCGGCGCCTCGATCAATTAAGCACGTACCCCGGCCAATCAATTGAGCGGACCGGAAAAACCTGCCTGCCCATTGCTTCTGTCGAGAGCAGTCCGGTCTGACGCCAGCTGGCGTCATTCAGGTATCTCGCCCCGCTCGCGCTAAACTTGCCACAGAACGCTGTGCCGAAACGGAGCTGCCGATGGTTTCACCCAGAGGGTAGACTTCCGCAATTGTGTTCCTATGTGTCTTGCGGACGATACTCCACCCGCACGTGTACTCGATCACTGATAGCACACGACTGCGAGTCACGGAAACGGGCCGCAAGCGAGAATCAGATTGCGTCGAGCTTCACGACGAAGCTTCCACGCCCCTTGCTCAGCAGTTCACACGGGGCCCTGTCATGTTCTCTCGGTGTTCCGGGAGTAACCGCCGCACCGACTGGAAGAACGTATGTAAGCCCTGGCCTCCGCAGACGCAAGGCAATCAGTCACGGAGCACGTTGTCCCTCTGCCAGATAAGGATATCTGACGGCATGGCTGCGGAGGAAACTTCAGAAGCTTCAGAAACAGGCTGTGACGATGTCCACCTGACCTGGCTTGTCTCTCGATCACATTGTTTGCAGGCTGGTGCGAACCAGGGCGGCCGCCCGCGCAGTCGGTCTTGGGAATCAGCGTGACGAATCCGATGCTCGGAGGTGAGTGTGTTGTGCGAAGAAACGGAGACAAGGAGAATGGGGGAGTACCCGGGCAGTATCGCTAGCGTGCCTTGTCTTGTCCTTCGCCTCTTCAGGGTATGCGATCGAGAAGACACGGAGCAGGAATACCCTCCCTGAACGGATTTGCCGCCCCACGATGAGCTCGAAGCATCCGGTGCAGGTACGCCGGTGCACCGGTCCGTATTCGGCGACTGCGCGGCGCTACAGGTCCCTGACACGGGAAAGATGACCCGCTTCCCAGTTAACGTTTCAAGAACAATAGAACAGGCGGCTCTGGACCCTCTGGAACTGGTAAAAGGGGCGAAACAACTTGGCAGCGGTTAAGCGGTTAAGGCTAACGGGCAAATGAAATTCGTCATGACAGCATGTTGCAAGTGTTTCAGAGTACGGTTAAGCATAATTGCATTGTCTTGTCCTTCATTGGACTGTCAGGAGCTGCGCAGCGCCAGAAGCGCCATGGCGTCTCGGATCCCGGACCATTGGGAAAACCATGCTTCTTGTCACACGTGCAACCAGGTAGCTGTGATTGGGTGGTCCCACCTGTCAGACATAAGTCGACATATGACCTTCTTCCACAGCTGAAACGGGGACCGGAGTATGGCGTGAGAGCTGTTTTTCGCCCCTGAGCTGCGACACGGGCGATCGAGGCGCAGATGAAATCGAGTGGTAAGGTTACTCCCGAGCGCCACGATAGCATTGTTGTGCCGAACGTGTCAACTGCGTCCCGTTCCACAAACACAAGCTTCGCTAGACTTCCATCAGGCAGCGTCTTTCTGCCGAGTCCGCAAGCAGTGCAATGGGGGGTAAGACCTGTTCACGTCATAGCGTTCCAGTAGTCTATGGACCTCAGCCATGCTCGGCAGAGCGAGCGACGCTCCGTATGTCGGAGGAACTATCTTTGAGAGCTAGTTCCAAGCGAGCTGGCACTCGGCGGGAAGGCAAGGCGGCGGTGATGCACGGGTGCCTTGTGATCGAACCCATGTTTGTCACGCTTGATCACGATCTAGTGTGTGCTCGGGAGGCCGAGCTCGCCTGACGTCGAAATCAGAGTCTCATGATGCCGTTCTATCGTGTGCCCGCAGCACAATTTCCGTTAGTAGATACGACCTGCAATTGCTGCGCAGCAAATCCGAAGAGGGGGTGGTGAATGACACGGGGACATTGTGCCATATTGTACCCGGGTAAGCGGAGCTGAGCTTGCGGGCAGGCACAAGCGGTATTCATACGTTCACGGGGCCGGGGGTGCCTTGCTGTGTGTCCTGGGCAATGTCATCGTGATTGTAATTGGACTTGGACTTGGGGTAATTACAATGACCAGCCCAAGTGACACATGCGCTCCAAGATTCGCTCCAAGCCCAATTCCCACCCTCGATACGATATCATCGTATCGCGCCAACTTATTCTCCTGTGGCCCTGGTCTAAGAGCACACTGCGCCCCGCGACGCGGGGGTGATCGAAGCCGCCCCATTCCAGTACGGTGGGAAGTCGTCTTCGTCCAAGACGGATGAGCCGTTATCTTGACGATACGCGACCCACGGCCGGAGCTGTTCCGCCTCGGCGTTATTCTCCCACTATGCGTCACGCGCTTAGCTACAGAGACTTGCGCTTGCGCTGTTCCCATACTCACACGCGCGGTCGCGCTGCTGACTGCTGACTGTTGGCTGCTGATCCGTTCATCCCCTCCCCCTTCTTCCTTTGATCCATCAGGAGGTCAGCGGAGACTGTGCCAAAGGACCGTCAGTCTTAGTGTCGGGTATGCCCAAACAGGTATACAGCATGCAGAGCCACAAGGTTGCTCATTCGTATGACAACAGATGCATAGTCGAGATCTACCAGGGAGCAGCCGAAAGAACAGCCCGTCACGTCTGGAGCCAGTCGTCAGGATGCACAGGAGCGCGCGCATCGAGCGCTGATCTGAGCAGGAGGGCAGCAAGCGAGACTACCGAATACAGGATGGCCTCTGATCGAGATGGGAAGAAGAAAGACCCCAAGGGCAAGTCAGACCAGCGGCGCTCATCCAGGAGCTCGGAAGGTAGAGAGGCCAAGGGCAAGTCGGACCGACCGCGCTCATCTAGAAGCGCGAAGGACAGAGATTCGAAGGGCAAGTCGGATCCGCGGCGCTCCTCTAGCCGCAAAGACATCGAGAGAAGGCAGGGTAGAGATAGAGAGAAGAGCGCCCGTAGTGGCAGCGGCAGTGGTGGTGGCAGGACTAGTAGCAGACGACCTGTTGCGCCTTCGATAGGTCCAAGTGATGGGTCTATAGGAGGGAACATTGCGCGAGATACACGGTACTTCCGATACTATATCGTGAGTATTGCAGTGCACTACCTTTCATGGATTCAGCGCAGCCTCGAGCGCGTCACCACAGCATTGCATCCCCAATTAGAGAAAAGGAGAGCCGAGCTGACTCGTGCACAGCTGCACACATCGGGCGGATGGATGGGCGAGGTGCTCATGGGTCTCACGGACGCTATCGGTCTGTGGGAATTGGTTTGGGCGGCAATCCTCTTCGTCCTTTCTTGGAGCGTATTGCGGGTTCAGCAGGTGGAGATTTCTTTGATCCTGGGGCACGTGTATGACCTGATCATCCCTCTTCAACACAAGTGTGAGCTCAGCCTATATCTATGTGAATAGTACGGTAGATTGAGCTGTGTTTGGCTGATGGCTGTACAGTTGATCCGAGTCAAGAGAAGACGCATGCACAGCATCTGGACGATTACTGGCCAGTCTTCTTCATGGGCGCACTAGTAGAATTGGGCTCTTTCTTCCTCGTCCACCCTGACCTCTTCACTCTCGTCGTATGTCTCAAGACCACGGCGCTACTATTCATTTGGGTCGGCAGAGATTCCAAAGGTGGCTTTGTGAGTACATGACCGCCACCATGACGCTATTCGGCGTCGACTTTGATGTCCTGTTGATTGACCCGCACGTCGTGTAGGTCACTTCGAAATTCGGCGGAGGAGAGGACAGGCGAGGCGGAACAGGGGAAAAGGGAAGCGGGGGTAAAGACGGCTCTGACGCCGCAGGAAAAGACGGTAGTCGGAGAGCTGCGACTGATGACCGAGATCGTGAACGTGATGGGAAGCGCGATCGGGATGGAAATCGGGATGAAAGCAAGAACAGAGATAGGGTTAAGGACAAGAATAAGAACACGGACAAGGGCAAGGGCATGGACAAGGACAATGACCAGGACGAGAAGGAAAAGAGGAAGAAGAAGAAGAGCCGGGACGAAGGTAAAGGCAAAAGCGGCGAGACCAGCGAAAGCGATACCGATACCGCTCCCGGAAGCAGCGACGAGACCAGCGACAACGACGACTCAGCAAACGGAAATCTTGGGAACAGCACGCCTACATCGCCCGAACTCAAGGGGGGAAAGGCTCGACGCGACGATGGTGCTAGCGCTCGTAAAGGGGGAAAGAACCCGTATGATTCTAGAGGTTTCAAGGGGAATCTCCTGCCTATACGGAAGCAGAGGCCTGACAGGCCGAGGGGACAATGACCAGCAATGTATCATGTATATCGCTCGGCCCTGCCGATTGTGCGCAATAGGGAGGAGTATCGTGTATGCTGATACATGGCGGGAGTCCACTTAACTATCGTGAAACTCACAATAGCTTCTCTGTTCCGCCGCTGCCAGATCCGAGCCCCTGGCCTTTCAGCTCCAATATCGGGCGATCACTGCCTTCGGTATGACCAGCCTTTTTCTTACTCCATTTACGTTCCAGTTCGTCTTCCGCTTGCTGGATATCGACGCCAAGATCGTCCACTCGGCCCATGCCGTAGAATCCTACTTGACCAGGCTGGAGAGGCTGGATGATCTCGTTGGCAAATAGGTGCTGGCGTTTTTCTAGGTCGAACGCCCTATATCAAGTAGAGATGAGCACGTGAACAGGGCTCGAGCAGTGAGTCATAGAGAGTTAGAAGCAAGACTAACCACATAGCTGCACCAATACGGTTCGAGATGGAGAAGAAGAGACCGATGATCGGTACGCTTTCGATCACCGATGCGGCGAACCCAAAAGCTGTTATCAACCGTTCGAGTCAGCACGAAATTGAAGTCGAGATATACTGCGACATACCCCTATACGCCCAGCGGCGCTCCTCGACCCATCGCCATATCTCATCGTTGCTCATCCCCTTGGCGTCAAAGTACGGTTGGTGCAGGGATTCTCCAGTGGTGATGGCACGCAAGAACGAGGTCACTAACGGAGCCAGCAGAGGCAAGCTGGGAGAAAGGGGAAGGAATAGATCTGTTCTTGGTACGCAACACACGTCTAATGTCAGTGTATGATTCTTCAAGTCATAATGGTACACCATGAGCATGAAGGAGAGGGAACACACATTTTCGCAAGACCAGTTGAGTGGGCCACCACAATAACCAGCTGATCCACTGTGTGTCCTGGCGCACTCGCCTACCATTTTGGTCCAGCGACCCAGCCACAGCACGAGGTGGCACGGACCACTCTTCAATGTATCCCTACAATGACACCAATTAGCTCCATATCCTTTACCCTTGGTGGGTCTGACGCAACATACCTGAGACCAGAACTCGTGCGGCTTGCCGCGGGAGGACACGGTCAAAGCGAATGCTCTCGATCGTGCGATCTTGAGGTTTTTGTAGATGAAGTATCGGAGGATGGAGCTCAGCTGCGGAAGCAGGATGAAGAGATGTGTGTCTGTACTACAGTCAGCGGGATGTGGTCTTCCAACATTCAAAAGGACGTACAGAGCACGGCATCAAGGTCCACGCGAAGCTTCCATACGCCAACGCTGATAACGCCGCCTGCTCCATCCTTTGCAGCCTCTGGCAACTTTCTGAACCAACCAGCACCTATCCCCGCACCGCCCGAACCAACGAGAAACACGCGGACAAACCAATCAATCACTCTCCAACTTGCCGCGGCGTATATTCCACCCACGACCAACCCGCGCACAGAGGCATGTTTGATCTTGTCGAGGACCGGCGTCCGGATGAACGGGTCTGTGATGAGCCGGTAGAGCCCTACGAGGGTGTACAGCGGGGGGAAGTGGAGGATCTCCGAGGGCATGTTGACTCTGTCTTCCGTCTATATGTCACGGCGAGAGCGGCGTCACTGGCCTAGAAAGCCATGGTAACGAGGTAATTTGCGCAATGCGCGAGTGGAAATGCGGGGCGACCGTGACGTCATTCCTCAAAGTGGCATTCTGTCGCGTCTATATAAGCGCTCTCACCGAACCGCAATCTGAGTCGAGGTGGGTCAAAGACTTTCCCCCTTCATATTGCATTGCAAGGATGTCGCAGTGACATGCAAGACGTCTCGTGCTGAGGCCTCGCTACGATGTGACTGGGTGTCCGTCCAGACTCGTCGGTAAGGCTCGCTACCGAGCACAGATCGTCTATAAACCATATGGTAGTCTTGCGTTCCTTACCGCCCTATCACGCGCTTGGGCGTAGGCGAGGAGCTCAGACACGGCGAATGCCGTCGCTTGCCGGCGATCTCTCGGGTAATAGTGCAAAGAGCATCCAGAGTTTAACGAGTTCTTGCGAACGTCTCTCTGTTTGATTGCCCTCGCCAACAAGAAGGGTGAACCGACATCTCTTGCGGCGACTTGGCACTCGGCTACTTTCTAGTTCGTCGCTTATTGTAAACGAAGCAGAGGTAAGCTGCTCCAGTGATTTCGACATTTGCCGCAATGCCAAGATCCAAATGAATCAGGGCTGAATCTGGAAGGTCTCACGACAGCGAGCTTGAGCAGACTAGGGGAATGAATGCTGGCTACATTCATGGAGATCTTGGGACTCGCTAGGCATAGTCTACTTTAAAACCACCTAGCCGAATGCTTGAATGATGCTTATCTCCGCGTGCCCGCGGTGTTTACTCGTACTGTTATGCTCAGGCAGTGCCAAGTCAATCAATAGAGTAGAGCTAGAGCATTAGTTGATTGAGAGATCGATTGCGTTTGTATGCGGTATTTGTAGGCTTTCCTTGCGCGATTTATGTCGCTCGAACAGAAATTGTGACGGAGTCGCACTTGGCGACACTAGCAGGTACGTAGCCTGATGAGCGCGAGTACGTATCCCTCCGATACTACCAGCCTCAATAAGCATAACGTTATCTGAGGTATGTCTCCCAACTACGAGTTTATTTCTGCAATTGTCAAGGCTCTGGCGTGTCGCGTGCAACATGTTACGTGACGGCCCGGCCAGCCCGCGAGCACGGCGATCGGCAATGTGGCGCAACGGGGAGGACAGTCTTGCTTCAGGGGACCACCAAGCCTCTCACAGCTCTGCTTTGATTGAGAGCCCAAGATTACGCCACAGATCATGATTTCCCTTTGAATAGATTGGGTCCACAGTCGCGCATGTCCGCAGCAGCTCAAACAAGCGCCTAGTCGTGTATGTATGCTTATTGCTCGTACGCTCAGGGCAACGTTTTATCCGGGCAGCTGCTCAGCTGCTCACCCTTTTTTGTCCCCGTTTGGGTTTCTCGCTGATCGGCCTTCGTCATGCGCAGTTGCGCCTCAGTTGACGAGACGCGGTTACAGCTGCTTAACACTGCGTGGAAGTGAAGGTGCGGTGTCTTTCAGTCACCGGCCTTTGTCCCAATCATCCGCTGCGGCGTCGCCCCACCCTGTTCAACCGTCAGCCACAACAGATGCTTAGTGAGCCGCTCATGGCGGCAAGCTCGATTGCCATGTTCGTGATCGAGTCGAAGGACGGGACAGAGGTGTTGACTGTTCGCCCGGGAAATCCGCGTGATTTGCTATATGCTTATATGCTTACTTTGACAAACTTTCCTGAACAACCGCTTATGCGGGCAATCTTTCTTCCGTTAACCCAAAAATGAATGGCAACGTAGCTGCACTCGCGCCTTGCAAGGGGGAGATGACTGCGTCCCCTTTCTCTTCTCTTGAGTGTCTAGATCCACTTGTTCCCTTCTCTGCCATTACCGCCCCTTGACATCGACAGCGCAGCACGAAAGACGACGGATAAATCTGTCAATCGGAGTTGAATCTCGGAGTCCAGGTTAGCGCCTCGCAGTCAACCGACGATAATTGTCCACTCGAGTAGGTTTACCCATCCCTAATACCCGTCTCAGATCTCGCCCCGTTTCTCGTATGCTTCCACATTGTTTATTTGACTGCTACTAGTACTCGTGCTTGAAATTTATTCCCTGCCCGAGGTTCGGCTTTCCGCCCGAGACCTTCTTTGATGTGCGTCCGACTTAGGGGTAAGGCAGTGGGGCCAAATGTTTGATCCCCTTTATTCCTGCTCTTCGTTCGCCGACCGCACGAGCCGCATCCTGCAACCCGCTTGGTAGATCGTGCCAAGTTACCATGTGGAAGATATCGCTTTGCCTTTTACCCTTGATTGCGTTCGATTGACATTCCCTTTCATCAGACTTTTCACATGTCCTTGTAAAGTGATCTCCCACCCGTATACCGTATACCGTACATCCTGTGTTTGACAGTCCATCACGGGATTACGGAGACCATCCCCGTCGGCCTTGCCTTGGTTTTGGGAAAAGAGGCGGCATAGCGGCCGTAGCAGCACTTTACGCTGAATAATCATCAGAACGTCATTGCAATCAGCCATCAGTCATCAGCCAACGTTGCGCCATCACTAAAAGAAGGATCAGAAGAACAACAGAAAAGATCTATTCCGATCGTTCGACCGTCGGTCATAGAGAAGGCAAGCAGAGGTCGCTTTGGCGCATACAGGAGCGAGCACGATTGCAGTCACCAGACTAAAAGGTCTCGGCAAGGATAATCACACGAAACTATCCATCAATCTGGTCATCTTACTGGGGTGATTCAATTGCAATTGATAGAGTACCTTCATCAAATGATCTCCAAGAGAATTAAAATTCGTCCTCGTCCTTGCTCTTCCACCATTCAATAACAATCAACAAACAAAGGACGCGAAGGAAAACCAATAGTCAACAAGGTCATCTTCACGGGAGATCGCTATAGGCGCTGCACATAGTTATCCGCTCCTGCGATTATCGGTGTGCAGCACTGGGCATACACCGTCTTGCGTGCCGTTGCGTCGACTCACACTCGATGAGCCGGTCGGACCAACCGCCTTCGAGCTCAGGCTCGTCCTCATACCGACAGCATGGTTCGTGGTCTTCGGCGTCTGGTTCTGGTAGACCACCGGGAACATCAGGATCAGCGACTACCACCTCGTCACAGGAAGAGCTGGGCTTGTCGGCCTGGCTAGTATGTACGGCCGATCACGCGGTAAGTGTGGGCGTGAAGAAAGGATCATGGACAGGTGGCTGCGCAGATTGCATGGTGGAAACAGTGGCGTGTGGCATCCTTTGGTGCGAGGAGCGATGCGAGTGTTGTGCCGCCACTGTTCGCGTACACGTGCGCAAGCCGGAGGCAGGCTCTGAAGACAAACGCCAGTGAAGAGACTGACGATTGAACCCGTACAGGCAAAGATCACATATGTCTCGGAATCGATGCAAGAGATCCTTGGGTATGCGCTAGCGGATGTGGCAGGCAAATCGCTCTACCTCTTCTTCCATCCCGAAGAAATTGCCATGTTACGGCAGCTTCACTAGTGAGTGTGTAATCATCCCCCCACCTCAGCCCATGAGCGGTCTCGCGGTCACTCAGCCACCCTCTGGCGAAAACTGTTGCAAAATGTACTCGATCCTTCAGAGCATTTGTACTGATTCCGGCTGTTTGCGTTAGTCAAACATTGACAAATGAGAAGACCGCCTGCGTGGCGTACTTCCGCGTCCTACACAGGGACGGGTATTACGTTGAATGCTGTTGCTCATAGTAAGTATCAAGGCTGCATTATCGCTGCGTTGCATGCGCGCCACGTAGTCTGACAAGTGGATGATTTGCCAGTTACACGGTGTACAATGCGTCGTTGGCCTTATATACGCGGGCAGTCGATGGCCAACGGACATTACGTGAGTCGTCGACGTATTTCCTCTGCAGTATGAAAGGCCGCTCATACGGTGCAACGTAGGACAAGCATTGACAGCTCGAGAAGTCATCGAGATCTCCCCGGCATCCCAGGGTAAACTCGCCATACGAGTGAGTGGACGTGCTGCTGCAGTAATAGTGTAGCCTCAGTGCTTGCCACAGTCGTTTCGTGGTTCGTGGGGTTCAGCGGACGGGCAGCTGACTTGTATTAACAATAGCACTGGTCATCGTCAGCTTCCACGCCCCCGCCAATTTCTCCACCACTATCGACTTCGCCATCGATAGACCAATCTTGGCCGACGAACCCGAACCCCTCTCGCAGAACATTTTACATCCTGGATAGATTCACCGATACCAGCCGCGTCATATACGTCAGCAACGACGTGATCATCAACGGTAGTTCCGTGAGTGCTTACGAGCCTTTCGTTCCTTTCCTTGAGAGCGGGAAAGCATATCGCTATTCTCGTGACTCTATAATACTTTACGATTGGCCAGTGAAATATCCAGTGCTGATCTTCTCGTCCTGATACCCCGACGACAGCTCAAAAACCAATCTTTCTATTCAATCATCCGGCCCTCGGATCGGAAACACGTCAGATCGTATATCGAAGCCGCGAAGCAATCATCCCCTATACTGTACAACGAGAAGCGGTCTGGCGGACACGGGTATACCACCTTTCACGTGCTCAAGGTATGTTCCCTCTCACTTTCATATCATGTACACCGGGATCGTCGCTGACGTATCTATCCTCCTTTCGTTCTAATTTGTCGTTCTCTGCATCACCGATGTTCGCGCGACAGATCCCAGACCTGCCGCCATCCGACTCAGTCTGGCCACAGGGGACCGACAACTCTGAACGCTCGATGCCAGGCCAGGAATTTATCCTGGTAGAAGGGATATTCACAGCTAGCAGCGATGGTCTGACGTGCATCATCGCCAAAGTCGACAAGCCTGCCTCCGTCTCCATCTCTGGCTCTGGCTCTGGCACTGGCACTGGCTCCGCTGCGGGTAGCGCGAGTGGCACGGGTGGGACCGGCTTGGGTATCGCTGGTAGTCCCAGTAGTGCCACTGGTGCTAGCGCGTCTCGTCCATCGAGGTGAAGGTAAATACTCGGCGCAGGATGGCTGGGCGAGATGTGCGGCGTGCTATGCCGCACACTAGATCAAGAGGTATAATCATATTGGCTATTGTACATATTGTTGAGTGCGTAGGAGCGTAAGAGCGTAAGAGGGTCGGAGAGACGAGAATTGGCAGAAGAGATACTCGTGTTATACGCACATGGACAATGCATCAATCAAATAATGATACTTCTTCATACGGCTCATACGGTACTCGAGTACTCTGAGAACAGATACTATGACAGCTAAGCGAACGGTAAGAGGGAGTACTGCGCGAGTATATACGTATTCATGCGTGGTAACTTGTGTTATGTTGTTCTATCTACAGTATCCCTAACTTTTATTCGGTCTTCGTACTTTCCTCCAACCCCTCTAACCCTCCACAGCGCTCACTCAATATCTCCTTCCGCCGCCAGCTTGGGGCGGCCTGTACATTCCTCCTCCTCCGCCACCACCGCCGCCACCGCCGTAGCCTGACGAGGCACCACGTCCGTACGCCTGCGCGTGCGCTAGGTCCGGACCCGGCGTGACGGGTCTAGAAGGAACGACGCTGCCGCCCTGTCGTTCTGCCGCGTAGGCGTCCAGGATCCGCACCACGTCCGTCGTGAGCAGTTCTAGTTCCTTGATCTCGTCGTGAGTGAGCGGTTCGGCGATCCTCCTCTTCTGCGCAGCATCCTTGAGTCCAGCCACTTGGTCGTCGTCCTCGTCATCACTCTCGTTCTCCCCCTCGTCCGCACCTTGATCCACCTCGTCATCATCATCGGCTTTGATCCGAGAACTGCCTCGCGCTGAAACGTGCACGTGATCCCGAGCAGCTTTCCACCGCTTATCCCTCCCTTGAACAAGACTCTTGCCCACACCCTCGAACACTCGTAACATGCATCCTTCCAATAACACCTTCAGACGCTGGACGTCATCCAGGGCATGCAGGTTCCCAACAACAGGTAACCAGCTATCGCACTCTAGTCCTCGCTGAGTGACGACCAGCTCGTATGCGCCGAAGAGCATGTATGTCATCGGATCCAGACGAGTGACCACCCGGAGTTGAGTTAGGGCCGAAGAAGGGTTCCCGCCTGGGGGAACGTTACGCTGTTTTTCGCCAAAGGCGTACAGGCGTTTCTCGGCGGGGTTGAACGACGCAGATGGTTCTTCAGGACCACCAGCTTCCCTTCGACGCGAGTTGACCGAGGACGCGTGGATGAATACCACCTATAATACACATTGGCCGTCTCATCAGTTTGGCTCCATGACGCGACAGTCTCCCACAACCTACCTTGTCTTGAGAAGTACGACACGACTTTTCCGAAGTGCGGATAGCGAAGTTTGGCGCGCTGGCCATGGCGATCAACGCCGCAAGAAGGGGTAGACTGTTTCCATGTTCGTTGAGAGCCGCAGGCACAGTTGACCTTTTCCCAATTCGGCCCACTTGTCCGCCGGCTGAAACAGCAATGACACCTGCTTGCTCCAACGACTGGAGCAGACTGCCTTTGACTTGCTTGATCTGCAGCATTGTGGGTTTGGACAAGAAGTTGTCTGAGCAGAAATGTGTGCCGGCACGATAATCCCCGCGGTCGTCCATTGCCGACCAGGTATTGTACGCAGCCACGATCGCCAATGGATCAGATCGGAATGCGAGGGGCGACCAAGAATCTTTGATCTCGTCCGCTTGCTTCTTCTTCTCCAGCGGCGAAACGAACGGATCGCGGTTCGTCAAAACAGCAGCCAGGGTGAGGGCTGAGTCCAAACATCGGAAGAACGAGCCGTACAAGCATAGTTTGCCTATGGCCGCTTCGACAGGCAGTTGGAGTAGAACTCGACCGAGAGAAGTGAGATTCTTGTGAGCGTCCATTGCACCAAGCATGCGCAAGACTTGCATCGCGGCGACGATTCGACTCGGCTCTGGCGGCTCGATCGTGGCTGCGAGCACCTCCTCCACTTCGCCGAGGTTCAACGCCTGCTAAAGTTGTCAGCGCTACAAAACCAGTCAGGAGGACCAGATAGACACTCGCCTTGACGTGCATGACGACATTGCTCAAGTCAGACCGCTTCATCTCCACCATCTGATGCGGGTCAAGGGAAGCCAGCCTGTTCTTGGATATCAGGCCGTAGTATTCTCCCTCTCTGTGTCGGCCTGCTCTTCCGGCTCTCTGGTTGAGGTTGGACGAGCCGACCCACGCGGAAACAAGGGATGACATATGTCGTTCAGGGTCGTACCTCTTCTCTTTGACTCGGGCCGTATCAACAACGTAAACCACATCAGGAATCGTGATGGAGGTCTCGGCGATGTTCGTCGCGAGAATGATTCGCCTGACGCCCTTAGGCGGAGGGCGGAACACTTCCTTTTGCTCGGCGGCAGGGATAGTCGAGTGGAGATAATGGACGCTGAACTTTGCTGGGTCGGAAAAGTGCATACCCATCAATGGATATCGAGACGAGTCGAGCAGGATATCCGCGACCTTCTTGATCTCGTCCCAACCAGGGAGGAAGACCAGCACGTGTCCGTCGTCGGACCGCTTCATCACATCGGCAATAGTGAGCGCCACGAGCGGATAAGGAATCTCCAACTCCATTCCTGTACCGGGGCCAAACATCGAGGAGTCCCTGCTGAGCTCCTTTCTGAGGTATTCGGCGACTTTCTTGTCGCTGAATACCCAGCCACCCTTGTTTGGCGGCAGACCTTCCAGTTGAGGGACGATTTCATCGAGATGGTTTCGCTCGACAGGGAACGTGCGTCCTGGAATCTCAGCGACAGGCGCAGGTCGACCGCGTAAGTCGACAAAGTAGTTCTTGAACAAGGTCGGGTCGATAGTTGCTGACATCAAAACGATCTTGACAGGCTTCTTTCTCGCTCTCCGATCCACCAACAATCGCTTCAGCACGACAAGCAATAGGTCGGTATCTATGTCTCGCTCGTGCACTTCGTCGACGACAATATGCGTTACTTCGTCCATCCTCGCCACCGCCGAGGGATCAGCTGTCGCTCCCAGAGCCGACTGCATCCTTTTGAGGAAGATACCAGTCGTGCAGAACGTAATGCTACCGTTGGGTTGTGGGAGCTTCACGTCGAACCGGACTTGATAGCCGACTTCGTTGCCAAGAGATTGCCCGCGTTCATCGGCTATACGCTCAGCCACGGACATGGCTGCTAGACGTCTCGGCTGGGTACAGACGATATTGCATTTCGCGCCTTCGCCTCGGTTGATGTGGTCGTCGAATAGCAATTGGGGTACTTGAGTGGTCTTGCCTGAACCAGTAGCGGCCATCACAATGGTGACGTCGTTGACTTCGATCTTGGCCAGAATCTCCGTAGCTCGAGAAGTGACTGGCAAACTGTGACGTTGGTCGCGCATTTTCTCTAGCGATGGATCGGACTGATACGTCGCAAGACGATCCTGCATAGCGAGTGATTTGTCTTCCGGCTCTCTCGGGGTCGCCTGACCTTGTCGACCTTGCATCCAAGATGAAGCGGGCTGGGACTCATTGGCTGAAAAGCCCGTTGCCGGAGCTTTGTCCCATAATTTCGAATGACGAATGTCGCCACATAGCGCTTGTACGTCCTCGTTGAGCGTGTCCGACATCTGGAAGACGAGATGTGGGGCCAAACCCAGGTTTGCGCTCTTGTCTTTCTTGGAAAATTCCAAAAAATCGCGCCAGAGATCGGGATCGCAGCTTTCGAGGTATTGCGTGACGTCTAGGTAACACTTGATTTGCGCGACCTTTTTGCCCGCGGCTTGCCCCATTCCAATGCGGTTCCCGCCGACTGCGATGACCGCATCCCACACCATCGTAGCGCCCTTGCCTTTCCTCTGAGACTTCGAGGAAGACTGAGAGAACTCGATCTCGGGTTTGGGGAACTTGTATCGCTGACAGTAATACTCCATGAACTGTCGCGCACGCTCGTACGTGATCTCGGATCCGTCGGATAGTTGAGCAGTCTCGGAACTGCCTCCAGGAGCTGCTTGCGAGGAAGTGGTGTTGGCATTCGGGGTCGAGGCGCCAGCAGGTTTTCCACCTGACTTGCCGCGTTCGAGCTACATATCGTGAGCACGTATGACAAGAGCGACTGCCGGCGCACTTACGATGCCCGCCGCAGTCAGCTGCAGTACTGCGCTGAATGCCGCTAATTTCTCGGCTTCCTTTCTACTGGTGTGATCGCCAACTCCGATGATGCCACGAGTGTCATCTGCGAGTACAGAGACTCTGCAAATAACACCGTGTAAGCTACTTGCTGCGTGAGTTGGTCAGTTTTTAGCTCACCTGAATATCTTTTTACTTCCTATATAGCCTTCCTCCGTCTGGTATTCAGAATTGAGATCTGCTCCGCCTTTACCTCCGCCCAGGAAGTTGGCCAAGGGGGCTTTTGGATTCTCAGACCATTGCGGTTTGAGCACAACTCCTACTCCGAATTGAGATTTGATTTGGACTTGGTCATGCAGCGGCAGTGGCAGTTGCTGTTTGTTTGATGCAGCGGCAGCCGATTTACCGTTACGGCGGGGGCCATTTGCGTTATGGCGGGACGGTCCAGGCATGTCTTCGGAGTCTGGATATTCGTCTAGAGCTTCGTTGTCAAAGGTTCGCGCAGTGGCAGAAGTGTTGTGTGATTGGTTTGACTGGGGATAGCGGTCTGCTCGTGGTCCAGTAGGAATTGATTGGTTTGAAGGGATGCTGATTGTTATAGGCTGTGTAGAGGTGCTGGCGTGGCGAGGTCCAGTAGGAATAGGCCGTATTGATTTCGTTGCAGTGGATGATATAGGTGCGTTTTGGGATGTACTTGAAAGACAGCGAGGTCAGCGAGAGTGCATCAGATATCGAGTAAGAGGCAGTGTACTAACGTGGTGTTTGAACTCGAGTTGGGCTCGAAAAAGCCTCCTAAGCGGTCTTTGAGATCAACAGAAGAGGGCTCTCCGGAGCCGTGTCGGTCGTACGAGTGGGGTTGTCCTCGGCTATACGATCTTCGAGGAGAAGGTGAACGAGAGAGAGATGGGGTAGATGGGTAGTTCTGTCTTGGTTCAGATCGTTTCCTGCTAAATTGACGAGGGGAGGGGCTGCGTCGAATATATTTAGATCTAGATCTCGAGCGGGACCTAGTGTATGATCTACCGTTATAAACGTCGTTCACTCTGCGTACTTTTCGAGGGGGCGAATCGATCCTCCTTCTAAAACCAACGGGTGACCTTGTCCGTGTTCGGTCTCGTGACTGTGATCGAGAACGAGAACGATATCTCCTTACACCTCGAGCTGGGAGCTGTGGTAGAGGCGAGGGTGATCTGTACCGCGTTCGTGACCTAGGTGGTGAGTCGGGGATATAAGTATCGTCCTCTCGTCGATAGGGAGGAGGGGAGCGAGCTCGTACAGCTCCTACAGGCACAGATGCAAGAACGGGTCGGGGTGGGAGCGCGAATGAGCCTGCTGGTTTGGCAGGTAACGAGGGTGCTTCACGCGAGTTGCGCGAGTCGTTTAAGGAACCGAGACGAAGTCCACCGACAGCTGTTGCTGGCGCTGAGCTAGAAGTTGGTGTGGATGTGGATACAGAGAGAGATGGGCGTTTGGGTAACGATAGGTCCAAAGTGATTTTACCCTCGTCCGACATGTGTTCGGGGCCTCGTTGCCTCCCAGCTCTCAGACGATCGAGGGAGAGTCAGGATTGGGTACTGGGTTGTGAGGCTAGGTGAAGTTGATCAAGCGGTATGACGAGAAGTCGAGGAGGGACTTCGTTTTCGATTTTGTTTTGTTGCAGTCCGGCAGGTAGCCTTACTTGAGTGTGAGACAGCGGAGCGGCAACTGTTATGCGCTATGCAAGGTATCGGGTATCTCTGGGAAGAAACGCTGCCTGCTACGTCCTTGCCTAGCTGCTCGAGGACTGACGACTGACGACTAATGGAACGATGGCATGATCCAACGTTGAAAAACATATTGGCCGAGCGTGAACATGAGCAAATATGCAAATCGTGACGTGTAACATCTGGCATAGACATTCAGCAGGTCAGACGACGTTACAGCTGACAGACAGGAGACAGGCTCAGTCCATATAAATCGCATCGCGCTCGTATCATGTCTTGATTCTAACATCCCATTTGGTCTTCCATCTTCTTTCTACTCTTCTTCTCTTCCTGCTCTCCTGCTCTCCTGCTCTCCTGCTCTCCTGCTCTCCTGCTCTTGCTCCTTGCAGCCGTCGCCAAACTAAGATATCTCATCTTGCCGAGTCCATGGGGTATAATCAAAGTCGTTGCAGAAGGAGAAAATAGTGCTTTTTGTACATTGATACTTGATACTTGATATTGTATCGATTGAAAGAGTGAAACAAAGGAAAAGATCTAGCGCCGCTTGCTTGATACAGGATCAAGTGCAGTCACATGCCGAAGGGACGAACGAGGACGAAGACTATGACAAGACTGCAATGCACGTCACGGTGTCAGCTGCTGTACACCATCGCCCATCGTCCATCGCAGCAGGTCTTCCGGCATCACTCACCCATTGGCTCGCCGAGGGCGTCGCCCGTTGTCCGCTCATAGGCCTTTGTGGCGAAGTATCTATGATGATACCGACAATAAATCAGCAATCGTCTCTTTATCTATCTGTCTTTATCTGTCTCTCTGTCGCTGTATGACTACAGCAGAGGCATGATCGCAGAAGGCTACTCACCGCACATCAGCATCCGAGTCCTCCTGCAACTTCTTCACCGCCGGCATGACGCGTCGCTGTATCAACTCCTGTCCCTCTGGGTTACCCGCCAGGACCGAAGCCAAGACTTCTAGGCATTTGGCGACGTTGAATCGGATATTTGGGATCGGGTCGTTGGCCAAGTTCAATGCTGCGTCCAGTACTGTGTCTCGGATGATTGGCGTATTGAGCGATGGGGCGATGGTCTAACGATTAAACAAACAGCCGGTATAAGCTTAACGGATCCTTGACGTTGATCTCAATACGTTGGGAGTACACTCACAGTGATGGCAAAGATGGTGGTCATCCTGTACAGGTAGTTCGAGTGGTCTCCCATACTCAAGACTTTGGGGATAATGGCAGTCCTGGCCCATTCGACACCAAAGACGTCGGTCAACTTCTTCAAGTTGATCGTAGCGGCTTCTCGGATGGAGAAGACCGTGTCGCCCAACCATGACATGCAGAGAGTGGACAACTTGTCGTCGAAGAAGTCGACGCCGAGTTGAGTGGCCAACAGGGGGATGTACTCGATGATGGCTTGGCGGACTCGCCATTGCTTATCTTCTGCCAGCTCCATGATGGCAGGAAGCAGGGCTTGTGACAGACGGTCGATGCCGATAACTGAATATCACTGGGTGGTTAGCGTCGACCTTCATGGTCAGAAAAAGCACATCACACCCACCCTCGTTCACCATCTCAAGCTTGCTGATCAAGTTCAGGCGGACATCACTGAAGTCGTCCTTGAGCAATTGCAAGAACAAAGGCAGTAGGTGCTCCACAGTTGCGTCCTTGCCAAGGAGAGGTGCAAGGCCGGAGATTTGCTGAGCGAGAGACGCGCGGACGTGTTGGCTGGAGTCGGTGGCGAGGTCCTTGACACAAGGCAAGAGTTTGGCGAGGATGATCTCCCGGTCGACAAGCTTTGCAAAGCCTAGACATAGCGAGCAAAGCGTTAGTTCATCGCATACTGAGATGTAATAAACGAACTCACCTGGGATTTGACCCGCAGCAGCCGTTCTGACTTCCGCCTCGTTGTCCTTCAACAGACCAACGAATGACGAAACAAGCTCTTCCCTGATGACAGTCTCTCCGACGCCCTCGGCCAGGCCAACGAACTCGTTGGCGACCATGTACCTGACTCTCCAAGACTTGTCCGTGACGCTCGCGCGCATGGGTTCGAGGAGGTACTCCTTGACTTCCTCTGGGGAGAGGTTGGTGGTGAGTGCAATCAAGTCGGGGATGGTGAGCAGGCGGACAGAGTCTTGGTCGTCTGCCGCCAGCTTGCGGTAGAGGGGGATGATCTCTGATGTGAGGATGGGGTGTTGGTTGGGTAGATCGCCAAGCGCTTTTGCGTATGGCTGTATTACACGTTTACGTCAGCTACAGCCGCATGTCTCAGGAGATTGACGGTGGAGACGACTCACGCCAAGAGCCTTCGCTGCAGATCTCCTGACCATGGGAGTCTCATCTTCCGCCAACCTGGCGAACAGCTTCCTCATCTCCTCTTGGACTGGGGTAGTAGCGATAGGATAGGCAGCAGCGAACAAGGCGCACGCCGAGGTTCTCGAGGTGAACCAGTCCCCTTGTGTCAGGCGTTTCAGGAGAGGGAGGTGGTGCTGCTCGATCTGCTGAGGGGATAAGAGGAGGGAGAGCTTTGAGATGGACTCGGCGGCCTGCAGAAAGGAGCAGCGTTAGCGTGCCTGCGGTGAAACAAGAAAGCGCAGAGATGGTAGGAGGCAGAACGCACTTTATCCCTCACGAGAGTCTCTTCGACGGCGGCGAGGTTCTCCAGGGGGCCCAAGACGGTCCAAGCGTACTCTTTCCCACCGACGTACTCCGCGAACCCGCCCAGCTCCTCAGCAAGGACCAAGAGGACCTCGTCCTCGTCGTCCAGCTGATCCTGGAGGAACGGAATAAGCTCCTCGCGCGTGCGCTGAGGCCCGAGGGCCAGGGCTATAGTCGATAAACGACGGATGGACGATAGGCGCAGTACCACGTCGTCCGATTTCAGCTCGTCCATCAGCAGATGGATCGGGTACAGCGAGGACGATGGGGGCGACGACATCTTGGCGTTGGCGTATGTGTATGCGTAGACGTATCGTGTGAATACAGGCTGAGATTGTTGTTACCGATTCTGTATGTTGGAATGAAAGCGCTCGATAGCTCCACTGTTGTTTCCGCAGCTGTGTATCTGTTCCTCTTGCTTGAGGCTATCGTTCGAGTGATAGCGAGTCAAGGTATTGTTATGAAAGGAGTGAAGGCAATATTGCTATTTGGCTTTTAGACATCCATGCATCATTGCTCACTCGACACTCGATACCGGTGATACACTCTACTCCCACTAAGACGCGCTCCCATAACTGTCATACTGCGGCATTTCGGCGTTTTTCCTCCCCCTTCCATCATGTGGCAGCTACCCCATCACTGTTCATAACGATTATGTGATACTACTATCGCCAATGCATATTGCGCGCACATCCAATACTTCTATATCTACCATGAGCGGCTCCCTGAACATTCACATGCTACACTCTCTAGTCAACGTCCATCTCCTCAATCTTGGGGCCTCCCTCCTCGTTGTTGTCAACATCCATCTTCTCCTTCTTCTCCTCCTTGGGCTCCTCCTTTGGTGCCTCGGTGGGGACAACCTTAGGCTTGGGCTTGGGCTTGTTCATAATGGCAGCAGCGGTGTAGACAACGTCGTCCCGTCGCTTGAGCATCTCGGCGGAGGTGATGACAGGATTAACGTTCTTGGGCTTCTCGGCTTGACGGGCGAGCTGGTCGTTCAACCATTGTTGGGTGGTTGCGCACTTCTCGATCTAGAATGAGGCGCACAAGCAATGTCAGCTTACGAACAAGGCTGGACATCAATACAAATTTGGGATGCGAATACTCACGACCTTGTTCTTCTCCGCCTCGTCGATGTGGCTGTACTTCTCGTCGCCTCCCTCTGCTTGAGAAAGGTACAGGTTCAAGCTCTCACGGAGAGCTGAGGCAGCCTTGGGCCTCTCGTCGTTCTCCCTCCACCTGAGCACGATGGGGTCACCCTTGGCCTTGAGCGCGTCAAGGCGTTGAGTGTAAGCGGACTTGGTGGCGTCCTCGCCCTCCTCGGTGTAGAGCCAGTCCTCGGAGTCCTGCAGACCCTCGAGGAGAGATGCCTTCTCGGCAGCTTGAACGTAGGCGGCATATCTGTCCTCGAGCTTGCCTCGCATGTCGTAGACGTACTCCTCAAGAGCGTTCTTCGCGTTCTCAGTCTCCAAAACGAGCTTGTCGTCCGCGTGCATCGTGCCTTCCTTCTCGGTCAACTCGTCAACGACCTCCTTGACCAAGCCGGAGTATTGGCCGATGACGGGAAGGTCACCCTTCCTTTGGATCTTCTTGACCATCTTCTTCTCCTCGACCTTGTCCTCGCCCTCACCAGTGGTAACGGTCTCCTCCTTCTCAACCTCCTCGACGACGTAGGCTCCCTCGAAGCTGAGGACACCGTGCAAGTTGAGCCTTGCCTTGACCTTGACGATAGCGAGGTCACCGTTGGCGTTCTTCTCAACGCCCTTGACGGTAAACTTGCCAATCCAAGGGTTGGTGCCCTTAGGAAGGAGAGAGGGGTCGGCGTATTGAGCCTCGAGCTCGAATGGTCCCTGGCGGTAGAAGGTGAGGATCTTGGTGGAGGGGATAGGGTTGTTTTGGGGGAAGACAACGAGCTCGGTGTCCTCATCGGGATTGCCGGCCTCCTTCTCCCACTGGACCTTGATGGGGTATGGGGCGATGTCGTGGACGGCGAATTCTCGCACACGGAAGACAGGCGAAAGAGAAGCGCAGGCGAAGGTAGCACCACGAGCGATAGCTTCGTCCTGGTTGAGGGTGAAACCAAGAGTCTTTCCGGGGAAGAAGGCTTGGATGCGCTCCTTGATGGCGGGAACACGTGTGGAGCCACCAACGAGCTCGACGGCGTCGATCTGGTCAACAGTGAGACCAGCCTTCTGAAGGGCCTCCTCGAGAGGAACAGAGACACGAGAGAGCAAGTGGTCGGTGAGCTTCTCGAAGGTCTCGCGGCTGAGAGTAGAGCTGGCGTCGATGTCGTTCATGATTGACTCGACGTTGAGAGGTGCCTCGGCGTTGGCGGAAAGGACCTTCTTCAATCGCTCGCAACCGGCGGTGAGACGGAAGATCGCCTTGGGGGAAGAGAACACGTCGATCTTGTACTTTGTCTTGAACTCCTCGGCGAAGTGCTCGACAAGGGCGTAGTCAAAGTCACGTCCACCAAAGTTTCTGTCGTAGGCAGTGGCCTTGACGGTCAATTGACCCTTGGAGAAGGCAGCGACGGAAACGGAGTAGTTTGAGTGACCGACATCGATGAAAACGACATTTCTGGCGGCTTCTGTGCTTTCGGGCAAGTCGGCCTTGGTGATACCGTAGCCGAGAGCAACGGCGGTGGTGTCGTTGATCAATCGCAGGGGGTTAAGGCCGGCAATGGTAGCTGCGTCGATGGTAGCACGACGCTGGATGTCGGTGTACCATCCTGGGACGGCAATGACGACATCTGAAACGGACTGTTTGAGCTCGGCAGCGGCGGTGTCTCGCAGTTTGCCGAGGTAGGTAGCGACGAGTTGGGTGAAAGAGAAGGTAGCGGGTTCGCCGAGGTAGTTGACCTAATTCATTTCAGTCAGACCATCAAGATCACACCTGGACCATGTACGGATGCGAGACTCACCTTGACACCGATGCTGCCGTTCACGTCAACCAGCTCCGCATTCATGAACTTCTTCTCGAACTCCTCGACCTCTGGGTCAGAGAGAGTACGTCCGATCAACCGCTTGAGCGAGCCGACGGTGTTTTTGAAGTTGGAGGTCTCGGCGGTCTTGGCTGATTCACCCAAGTGTCTTTGACGCGGTGTGAAGGAGACCAACGAGCTGTGATAGCGATAACATTGTCAGCGGGGACTGATGGTTGGACATATGCACGAAGGAGCTCACGGGGTAGCACGGTTTGACACTTCGTTGACGATAATGTCGATACCCCTGTGACGGGCCACACCGATTTTGGAGGAAAGGTTTCCGAGATCAATACCGACGACGCTCTACACATTGGGACATTGGGCGTGCGACGTGTCAGCGGGTCGGTTTCACGCTTCATTCGTAGCAGAACGAATGCACTCACGGCCATTTTGCTTATTCTCTAAGTGTGTGTTGGTGGGAGAAAGATGAGGGAGAGCTATGCAAATGATGTACAGATGCTTTTTGAACAAGGGAAGGTTTACAGATGAATGCTTTGAAATGATGCTGATACAGTCGTGAGCAGTGAGCCACACCACACCAACCAAGCTCGAATTCGCGAGAATGGCAAAGAACAAAAAATATAATAGAAGGAAAAAAGGTGGCAAATCAGGGGTGACGTGGCATATCTAGTCACCGCAGCTTGAGAGATTTGATCCCGTTGCCACTTGCCACTTGTTGTCACATTGGCGTCATTGCCTCCACCTCGGATGGTTGCCCCTTTGTACTTTATTCTTGGCAACAACAGACATTTCTTGTATGCTGTGCTACTGCTCAGTTCACAACATCGATACATAACACATATCACATCGACTTCTTGTCCTTCGAACGCTCACAAACCAACTGGACCGATCTGCTATCTCTCCCACAGTCAGTAAGTAATCGACTCAAATCACTCACGTTCGCATGCGGATCCGTGTTGTCGTAAGTCTCGAGTCGCAGCTAACATTCGAATAGTGTGCATCCCTCTGATCTGTGAGTACCACTCGAATCTTCAGTCCGTTTGCGTAGCTCAATACCAACACCTTGCCGTCTCTTAGTCGGCTTTCCGACCAAGGTACGTACATATCGTACCGCCTCTCCTGCTGAACTGTTTCACTAACCGAACTTACCTTGAACAGTTCAAACAAGATGCGGCAGAACACGGACGCCTGTGTCCGCGGTGTAACAACGGTGAGCTTACCTTCGGATGTTAACGAGTAAATCAGCTGACACTGTTTCGCAGCTGCTGTCGGTATGTCAATACTTAGTCTCACTCGTTGAACGTGGAATCTAATCTACTTCGATGATGATAGTCGGCGGTGATCAGCGGACATGGTTCGAATTCTTCTGGATACCGTTGATCCCATTCCAGAAGCATCATGTATGGGTGTGCTCAATTTGCCGTGAGTCATTGTCTCTATCCTTCTCCTCTCGCTTGTAATCCTTTCTCGAAGATGGATAGTTTGTCTGACTCTTAGCTATTATAGAATGGGAAATGCGCAAGGGGGACGGCTACGACCCACAACCTCCTCAAGCGCACCAACAACTCGGAGCAGGAGCAGGAGCAGGAGGAAATCAAGCTCAGCGACCTCCGCCGCCCACCCAGGCGCTTGGGCGGTAGTTGTCGAGTAGGCGGGGGAGGGATGCATCAGCGGCTTGGCGTTTCAGGCCAAGCTGCCTCGGCTGTAGGCATCGCGATGTGCTGTACGTATCTATTCTATTCGATCACTGTAGCTCATACCAATGCAGATACGTAATAATACTCATGCAGTGTTCTATACCCGAATCGGAGGCCTAAAGTCTCATCAACGATCATGTGTGTGTATGTATTTGTGAGATGATGGTGATCGTGATGGTGATGGTGATCAACCTGAAACCCGGAGTAAAGGCCAGAGGTCCGAGCGTCAATCCCTCTTCATCATTTCGCACCCACATGTCAACAAAACATCATTCCACCTGGCTACTTCTTAACTCAGACATCATCTTGCATCTAAAGCGGATACACAAAGCACGCTCCGACAACAACAGATATCAAAGCTCGGGCGATACACTGTAACACTCTGAAACATCACGCGAAAGGACGGGGACGACTCAGACGGAAGTGCGATCGGCATTCTAGGCCCGTGTGTCAAGCTGATCCTAGTGGTCAATACTCAGCAGAGAACCCCAACCTCGAATGACCGACGACTCCGCTTGCGTCTTGCGATACGACAGGCGACAACGGCCAATCGGGTATCTGGACAATCTGTGAGTCTCAAACCCAAAGGAGGGTCGATCCGGCAGCTCCCTTTCGGTCCATCGTTTCGGTAAGCTTAGAGAGCCGCTTTCGGCTGCTAGCGACACCTGGTTGCGGGGAAGGAGGACTTTGGCGTTGTCATATGTAAAAGTATGGCGAGTGCAGCTGAAGAGTGCTGCTCTTTAGGCTTGTTATCATTGGGCACGTCACAACTCTTACAACTCTCTCAATTCATCTGGACCGTCCCCATTCGTAAGGCATATTCCAAAGCTGTCCCATCTCTGTTCCAAGTGATCAATCGAGAATTCTACATCGCAGCGCAGCAATATCCGCTAGTTCTCTTGACAAGATGCGCTTCCTCTTCCAGCTCTTCCAGCTCTTCCATCTCTTTCCACAACCATCGTCCAGCGCCTCGGCAGCCCCCCTGTGCCCTCCTAATTCCATTTCTACTATCCTCCGACAACGCACTCTACCCCTACTTACGACACTCCTCCTACTTTCCCTCCGGTCCACTTATGCCGACTCGAGCACCGACTCCGCTCGACTAGGGAGCGATTATACGGCTATGCCCCTTTATCGGAATGGAGCGGGAACCAATGTTTTGAGCGTGGGCGTGGGTACGCCGGAGATTGTTGTCAACTTGACTTGTTGTGAGTGTGCTCCTTCGTGACCGTAGCATAGTGTGGCTAATGAACCTGTCCGGTACACCGTAGCTACCAACGTGGCGTTCATACTTGTCGCCACTACTTCATGTAACGATTGCACACAAGACACTGATACGTGAGCTGAACCACGCATCGTTGAAAGGGTTCACCAGCTGATGTACCCTAGCTTCGATATCACTACCTCATCATCGCTCACAGTGAGTATCTCGACACAGGACAACCCGTTAGCGGTACTGGGACAGTGCTGATACATAATCGACAGACGACCCAACAAGCACTTGACTACTCGTTCATCTACCCGGCGGGATCACTTGACACACTATCGATTGGCGGCCAGTTCGGCTCCGAGATACTTACGGACGAGCGAGACGACACGGAGACCACCCGGCCCATCACCCTAGCTACTGAAGTGCAGGAGAACGATTCTGGCGGTAACTTGCAAGGTACGGCCTTCAGACTGAGCGATGGGACTGCAGGCTTCTGGGGTCTGGGGGTATACCAAGTGAGCTCCCTGGCTAAGAACGAAGTGGCGGACGCCAAAAGCTGACCTTGGATCAACAGGACACTAAGACTCTGTCGGTGATCCCATCCATGACCGAAGTAGCTGGTGATGGAACAGCTGCGCAGAACACCTACTTCACCGTGGGCTTCGATATCGCCAACTACTCGTCAAGCAACACCGTGCAAGCTGGGACTGTCCATTGGGGAGGGGTCCCAAGCGGGTCGTACAGTGGTGATTTCAATTGGCTGGACGTCAATACGTCTGTTGCCGGGTCCTGGGGATTTGGTTTGGACAGTATGAGAGTGGAGGACACGGTCATTGATCTTAGTAACACATACGTGAGTTCTTCGTCCTTTGAGCGCTGAGATGGTTGACTGATGCGCTCGAAACAGGGTTCTATTGACCCTGCTTTCGACGCGATCTACGTCCCAACCTCAATAGCGGAGAAGTTCTTCGCTCAAGTGTCCGGCGCTTCGCGAGATGGCACATATACCACTCGCTGGGTGAGCGGCTTTTCCATCACTCATAAGCATTGAGCACAACGGTCCTGATTGACGATTCTTGCCCAAACCAGAACCTACCCTGCGACAGCAACATCTCCATGACGATCACCATTTCCGGCACAGAGTACGCTATATCCTCCTCCCAGCTCGTCTTGCCCCGCGATACCGCCGGTGTCACTTGCTGGGGCAGTGTAGTAGCGTGGCAGAACGGAAGTGTCCCCGAGACCAATGGCGAAGTCAGATTAGGCACGCCCTTCATGTCGAACGTGTACACGTGAGTACGCTCATCCTTTCCGACAGTTCGGTGCAGAGGCTGAATCTGGTTGAGTGCACAGGGCGTTGTACTACTCCAACTCGGCGCAGTATGTTGGGATTGCCGGCAAGCCCAATTCAGTCAATTCGTCGGATGTAGTCAAGCGTTCGAGCGGGCATCGTAATGCGAAACTGGCAGGGATACGTGAGTCGCTCCAAACGGAGATCAGCCTCGGTAGTCGACGCATCACTGATCGCACTAACGCGCCCCGCAGTGATAGGGGTACTTCTGGCAGTGCTCATTATCCTCTTGGCGATCTGTTATTCCCGCAATCGGAATTCCTTTCAGTCGATATGGTATCGCGCGATCCGCCGGCAGAATCGTGCTCAGATGAACATGATGGTCCGAGGAGCCACGCTGCCTCCGCCCATGATGGCCATGCCTATGGGCATGCCTATGGGTATGCCTATGGGTATGCCTATGGGTATGGGCATGGGAATTCCGCCGACTATGATGGGTCCGGGAGGAATGCCGGTCATGGTCAACCCTGCTATGTCAGGAGTTGCGCCGCGTATGATGGGCAACATGGGAATGATGGGCCCAAATGGCTATGGAGTTGGGTATCAGCCCGTTCCTCCACCTTACCAAATGCCTATGACGCGTGATCCAAGAGTCATGGGCACTCATCAACAAGCTCCAGCTCAAGGGCAGGGACATGGACAAGGACAGGAGCAAGCGCAAATGCAAATCCAAGGACAAGGACAAGGACAACAACGGCCACTGCAACCACAAGCACAGCAAGTCCAAGCATCAAGTAACCAGCCGATGCCACAGACGATCGAGCCTCGTCCTCAAGGCTATTACTCTCCCCGGCAAAACCCAATCTCACCTCGTCGAGACAGCAAAACAGGATTCTTACCGATGTCAAGACAGCTTGGCGCTCGCCGCTCCGACTCGGCGCAGCAACACCGCGCTGCTCGCAGACATGCTTCAGAAAGTATTGGAGGTGAAGTTCAATGGGGTGAAACGGGAGTTCGACAGATGCGTTCCCCGCCACCAGCCTCGGGTGCGGTAGACGAATTCGGCGCTTTGAATGTGAGGTCGACATCGGGGAGATATCCGCAAGGAATGGGGGGTAGAGCGGGCAGGCACGAGATTTCTGGAGCTAGACACGCGCATCAAGCACCACCTCACCATCACCCTCACCCACATGCTCAATCACAGCAAAGCGACGGACTCGCACCCGCAGGCGGCAGTGATGGAACGAGGGAGAAGAAGCGGTACTTCGCATTTCGTCCGAATGCCAACGAGAGCGGACGAGGCGAATACGGTCGGGTCGGCGGCGCCGACCATGCTGCCATCAATGCATCGAGCGGGGAGAAAATCTGGAGTAAGATGGGCCGCGGAAGGAGAAAGGGAGAAGAAAGAGAAAGAGGAGGGCAGCAAGTCTCAGGAAGCGGTTGGAAGGACTCTGAGAGGGCTATGGAGAGGGAGAGTTTAGCGGACGGTCTAGGACACGGACAAGGACAAGGACAAGGGCAAGGTCGATGGGCGTAGTGTGTCAATGATCAAGGACAATGTACGCTGTCGTAGTGCATGCGATATCATGACATCTCAAAATCTATAGTAGACTGGAAGCGGGGTCTTCTTATCGCAAGTGATCCGATTACAGAGGATCTCTGAACAATAGTCCTGATGAATGGACCAGTGATGACTTTTGATCCCGCAAGTGAGCTCCGTCTGAGCTCCGAGCCAGTCACCTCATCTGTCGCGATAGCACCGTTATTGAATAAGTCGCCTGAGAAAACTGCTGCGGCACTCGAGTGACGTAGTGCACGACATGTATGCTGTGTACGAGCAGTCCGAGAATGGAGAGCGGCGCTTATTCAGCGTTCTCGGCTGGCTCGGCTGGTGCGTGAGTGCCGGAGTACTCGAGTAAGCGTAGGCGCAGGGCAGGGCAGGGCAAGGCAGGGGAGGGGAGACGGTCGGCTATTTCCGATGGACTCGAGGTGGTTAAAAACAGCACTGTGCTTGTAGTATTTTATCAGATACCATGGGTTCGCTGCAACCAATAACAATCCCTTCTTTTGACTCTTCTCTTCACACTTGACAATTCCCATTGTATATACCTTCGACTTCGATTGACACTGAATAGCGACGATGCTCGCCAAGCTCTCTTCGGCGCTCTCATCCATCACCGGCGCCCCAGGCCCGCTGCCCGCTTCGCACCACGCCGCAGCACGCGTACAGAGCTACGCCTCCCTAGCGGAGAAGTTGGGCGCTGCGGACGTCCCTGTCTCCTCGGCTGATTGCGCAGCGTGCGATGATCCATGCGACGACGCCGACCATGCTGCTTCTGCTGTCGCGAAGAGTGCTAGCCAAGTGGTGGACTTCCATTTGCCCACTTTCGACGGAAAGAGCTACGAGGAGTATGTCGAGGAGAAATACGGCGATTTGGGGGAGCTGCCTAAAGGTTTCGATACGGATTGGGAGAGTGAGCTGGCCGGGTCGTCCAAGGGCGGTCAAGGCAGGATAGCGATCGTTTCGACGGGCAAGAGCGATTGGGAGCGGGATCATACGGTGGGTGCAGATGTCATCTTGCATTCTACACGAAGTATTTTCTAACCCATAGTTGCTATCTGACTATCGCAGGACGAAGTCGGCCTATTGTCTCATCACCTAGACAAGGTCATTTCCGCCAACGCGTCCGGCGGGCCAGGCGGGCCAGGGGGCAAAGGCGGCAAAGGCAAAGGCGACAAACCCGACGCAGGCGTCTCAGCCTACATCTCCCCATCCGCCTTCCCCGCGCCATCACAACCGCTCACCACCCCAATCGCGCCCCCACCATCGATCTACTCTTCCTCGCTCATCTCCCAAGCGGACGATCCGGACGATCAGAGCGTGCTCGTCTTCCCAGACTGGAAGGTCGTGCATGAGGTGGAGAACTCGCGTGAGGGAGCCCAGGGTCTGTGGGACGGCGCGCTCAGTGGGCAGCTTGGGCGTGCGGGCAAGCTTGTCAAGGGCGTCGATGGTGTAGATAGGCGTAGGAGCTGGGTCTTGCCTTATCGAGCTGTAGTCTTGCTCTGTACGTCAGCTCCTCGTCTTGATTGCGCTTTCTGAAGCGTAGGTACTACGCTAATAGTAACGAAATCTCCAGGCTCGCACAAACGCCGCGACAAGCGATGCCACATCGCCGCTCCCCTGCTGCGTTCGGCGCTGCACTCCGTTCTGGCCCAACACGACATCTCAATCGATGAGACAGGGACATCACTCACACACCTCCACGGCGCACCGCTCGAAGAGGTTGAAGGATCAGAAAGCGACCGTGAGGCCGAAGTGGGCAAACGTATCGAGGCTATAGAGGGTGTACATGGTGGAGAAGGTGGCGAAGTTGGGATATTCAATGTGAGTGATAAATGACACTTCGGACTCGGCGGCTCGGTGCTGACGGGTCAAAAACCCGAGCAGATTTCACACCTCGGCGGGCATAGATATGCAGGTGTAATGATCGTGAGTGTCGCTCCGACGCCGAGCATATCGTAGCGGAGCGTCGGTACAGCTATTGACGGACTTGTCGGGATAGATTCTCTTCCCATCGGGCGCATACCTTTCATATGGCCGAGTCACGCCTCAGGAGATACCACGAGTAGTCGAAGACACAATCTTGCAGGGCAAGCTCGTCCCTGGCTTGCTGAGGAACGCAGTCGGCGTCACCAGGTCCGATGGTAAGGCCGACAAAGGGTTCTTAAGCTGGTAGAGATAGGTTATGGACATAGATGCGATATTTCAAAAACAATAACAGTGTGCCACTTTCAACCGTTTTCAATCTGGTTCAGTCACTTTCAGTCGCAAGTGACCTTCCACGTCCACGTCCAGGGCAGTAAGCACAGAAGACGCATTCATACAAGGGATACATGTGTCTATGGTTAAATCAAATCATACAGGAACAAGCTCGTCCAAGCTGCTCGAGCGGAGATTGCGCCACTCAGCCTCGATGACTCTTACGAAGTCCGAAGCAGTGTGGCCGTCCTATTGCACACGATTCGAGTTATCAGCATATGATTCTCACACGATCGCATTGATCGCATTAACGATAATGGAAGTTTGAAATCAAGGCTCACATCGCACCCGCGCCATACACCGCCATCCACGACGCATCTCCGCTTCCCATCGGGAACGAGCGTGCTGGAGATATCGATCGTGCAGGACGTGGTCACGCCCGCGTCCAGGGTATCTTTGATACTGCGCAATAAGAGCTTGTGCGCCTGTTTGCCCAGTCCAACCTTGTCCACGCCCACGTCATCTTCGCCATCTACATCCTTCTGTTCCTCGCTATCCTCGTGAGCGTCGTGAGCCTCGCGGTGAGAGTCTTTGTCCTTGTGTTTGCGTTTGCCCTCGATACACTGCCCGACGCCAGAATCCCACCAATCGATCCCTACGGCTTCAGCGGACCGCTTGGTGAACCCCACAGAACCAATATCGCGCGGGAAGGGCGACTCGTAATTCTGCGCACTGAGAAAGGCGGAGAATGCCGATGTGGATACGTGGTCGAATACGCATAGTTGATGTGCGTTTCCTACGCATTCCAGGGGACCGTGTTTGCACGTTACGCCCAGCGGGTCCGTCTTGTTCAGCCTGTACGATTGATATAAAAAATGAGTCCCGTCAGATCCAGCTTGACTAAAGGTACGTGTCGTGATAGAGCACAAGGGAAGGGAGCACGCACTCGCCAATGTAACCTATGTGGAAATCGATCTTGTCCACTAATCCCTTGGTCTGCAGCACCTACCAAACACAGGTCAGCTCAGATACCTTCGCAGCGCAAGACGAGCACCAGCACTCAATGCTCACCTCTTCAAAGACGTTCTCGCATTGCCGCTGTAGAACGCATCATCCGTCAGCTGATCTGTCTTTATAATCAAAGAGAGTTTAGATGATAGCTCACAGCATCAGGGCAGCGCGACATGACATAGAGCGAGACGTTGACTCGATCTCCACTGTCCTTGACTATGTTCTCGATTAGGCCAACATCTGAGCCGAGGGGGAACTGCGATGGCGCGGCGAAAGCGGGCGTGAGTGATGATAGAGCTGTTATAGCGATCGTACCAGCTACACCGGCTATAGCAGCGCAGCGCATGGCGACGAGTCTATCAGCTTGGATGTTAGGTTGGCGTGGTTGCTGAAGCGGAGTTGTGCGTGTTGATCGCTTGTTGCTGGTGGTGGTGGTGAAGGTGGTTCGAGTTATCGCAAGAACAAAGAAAGGCGGTATCACTATCAAAGACGTCATTGAGCGCAATGATAGTGTCAATATGACCACGTGATCTCGATCGTCTCGCTGGTCTTATCTGCTTGGCCTAGGGCGAAGATGAAGATGCATTGTCAGCGCTATTTAAGCATAATCAACTGGAATCAAGTCGGTACGGGCTGACATCTGCATGGATATCGCCAGCACTTGAGATTATTTCATTGCTATGTGACACGCCAGACGAGCCGCATAGACCAGCAGTGTACGAGCGGTTCGCGCCCCGTTCAGAGCTATCGCCGGAAGACCTCCTTTCATCGCTTTGACCCGGGAGTGGGGGTATCTGAAAAGAGCGCCTTGTTCTGAAGTAACAATGCAATGCAGGCTGACGACAATTGCGCATCAATGAACTTTTCTCCGCCGATGTCGACTGGTGACACCCGTCCACTGACTCTCACCCCTTCTTGACTTCTCAGATCGGTGCAAAGTGGAAGTCAAAAGTGTGACGAATCTCTATGCACAGGAGGAGAGACAGTCATTCACACGAGGGCCCATCCAGTAACGTCCAAGCGATCCATATGGACCCATGGACTCAAAAGCTATAAGTATAGCCGAACACGCCGATGCCCCGAGACCTGGGCGATCGCGCACAGGACTTCCGCGATCGATGGGTGAGCCGCGACTTCGTAGCCTCTCCTCCCTATTCTAAAGCTTCAGAGCCCCATAACGAACAGTGTATCACTGACTGTGTGTGTGTACGCATAGCTCGCCCCCTCTGGAGGTTGGCTGGCAGAACTGGTCATTGCCTTTGCGGACGCGACGGGCGTGTGGGATCTGACTGTCCTGACGTGGATCTTCGTCGGGGGGTGGATCATCATAAGGACCAGTCCGATGGAGATTGCCTTGATCCTGGGATTGGGCTTCGACCTGACTATACCTCTTCAATATGCCAGTAAGCCTCTATGTTTCCCTCGCAGCCCTTCTCTTGCCGTGTGTCATGTCGTCAGGTCACGGTACTACCTACTTTTATTCGTTAGCCGCGCTGACACTGATTCTCTGGCGCTGTGACAGACGACGACGCGCTGGCAAGTCTACACCAGCCTCACTTGGAGAGTTACTGGCCCATGTTTCTCATCGCTACTCTAGCAGAAGGAGGGTGTTTCTTCCTCATCCACCCGGACCTATTCACTCTGATCGTATGTTTCAAAACGACATTCACGCAAGTACTGTGGTTGAGCAAAGACGAGAATGGCAATCCGGTACGTCTCTCTCTTGTCTGACGTAAGATCGACAATACTAGACGACGACAGTACAGCGATGGTACGGCAGAGAGCTGACTCGCGGTCGATGTTGCAGGCGTCTCAGAGAGCGAGTGGCAGTAGAAGTGCAAGGTCAGGCAGAGGTAGTGGCAGCGGCAGAAGCGGAAGTAGTGGTTCGGGTTCGGGGTCCAGAGCAAGCGGCGGACGAAGTAGCGGGGACAAACGGGGCTCAGACGGAAAGAAAAGGCAAAGTGGCCGCTCCGATTCGACTTCCGGCTCTGAATCCGAATCCGACTCCGCTCAACCTCCAAGAAAGTCTTCTTCCGGCTCAGGCGCAGGAGCAGGCGCAGGCGCAGGAGCAGGAGCAGGAGGGAAGCCAACCAACTTGCCCAAAAGCAAGCATTATTCGGACCCCTGGAAATACCTGGGGGACAAATACACCCCCGAAGCAGTGGCCGGGATGATCCATGATCTGAATAAGATGGAGAAGGATAAAGCTGATAAGGCCTTGCGGAGCTGGCGGAAGGAGACGGATCCCAAGGAGATTAAGCGACGCAATAAGTCTTATGGCGATAAAGCGAGGAAAAAGGGCTGGAAGGCTGCTCTTCCCGCCTCGGGTTCTGGCGGCGGCGGTAGCAGCGGCAGTGGCGGCAGTGGCGGCAGTAAAGGGAAGCTGGCGATAGCGAAAGACGAAGTCAAGCGCGTCGAGGCGCTACTTAAAAAGAAGAAAGTGGATTCCAAAACAAGCAAGAAGATCCTCGATATCCTCATGAACCCCAAGGACGAAAAGCAGGTGGCGCAAGTGGCCAAGTACCTGAAGAAGATGGGCATCGACGTCAAGACTAGCGGCGGCGGCGGCGGCGGCGGCAGCGGCGGTAGTGGGAGTAAGAGTAAGAGTAAGACCAAAGGGGTCAAGTACAAGCTGGGCGAACCGGATGGGCGGGGCTTGTTCCGCGATATCCAGATCAGCAAGGAAGACCATAAGCGGATCATGGAGAGCGTGGGGAAGAAGAAATTGCCCAAAGACCAGATCGCGCTGTGGGACAACTACCTCAAGCAGCCCCTCAGTCGCAACGAGATCGAGCGCCAGGTCATCCCACTGTGCAAGCGCGTGGACCAGTACCTCGGTTCAGGCTATTTCGGGGGCGGCAAACACGCTTTCGACGTTAAAGAACTCATCAAAGTTCGCGATCGTATCCAGGCCAGGGCGGGCGTCCCGCGAGAGCTCGCAGATCACATGATGCTCATTGCCGTCCGCAAGGATACCAAGGAGAAGGCCCAGGCGCTCATGAATCGCTGGGCGAGCAAGGGGCTGGATATGAAGAATGGGGAGTTTGACCAGCTCAGGAAGACTATGCATGACTGGGGCTAGTCGGGGACGTGAGGTTGGTCGTCGGGTATCATTGCGTTCATAGGTCACATATATGCATGAGATTCATAGCTCCTGCTCTGACAGGGCACACCACTCATCTATCCGTCCATAGCGCTCATGTTACGTCTATTCCGAAACTCGATCGAACATACAGAACTCACCCCTCATACGCCACTAGCCCCTCCACCATCTTCATCATCCCCAAAACCTTCTCCTCCTCCCACGCTTTCCCAACAATCTGCACCCCAACAGGTAATCCGTGCATCTTATCAGCATCGTACGCCGGCGCTGCGCCAGAATACACCCTTTTCTCGAGTATCCAAGATCCGCGACTATCTTCGAGGAAGTTTGGCGGTAATCGGTCTAGCTCGCGATCGACATGAGTCACGGGAACGACTCCGACTGTTGAGTCTACGACGTTGTACAGAATCGTGCTAATGCTGCGCATGTATCCTGTCAGACCTCTCATCTGTTCGTGCAAGCAGGAAAAGAGACTGGTAACTTACGCTAACGGGGAGAGAAAGTCGGTCTTGCCGTGTTCCAAAGCCGGAACAGCTTGCACGGGACACAGGATCATATCGAAGCCGTGATCCTCCCAAGCCTACTCGTAGTCAGCCTGAAGACCAATCCATCTAGCAAATGCCGCAATGCACATACCACTTTCCTGAACGCATTCGCATAGACGTTCTTACGATGCGTGCACTCCCATGACTCCTTGACGGTCTTGCTGCGTGATGTGGCTGATAGTACAAAATGAGCGGTCATTCGAGTCACCGAGGAGTCCTGTAGCTTACCGAATACTGAAGCAAATATATGATCCTTCAATAGGTTCTCCGCCGCCCAACGAATAATCCGATGCAGCCATCGCGGTACCTTCGCTCCAAGAGTGACCTAAGAGGGATAAGCCGCGATATTGTACTCACCGTTAGTGCCACTCACGAGACGCATAGAGCTTTCCATGGGGTCCGGTCCAATGTTACCCAGAAGGCTCTGGTAGCCATCGGCTGACGTGAGCCCGGCGAAGATCTGCGTGAGTCAGTTCATCGTCAGCAGCCAATACTATGTATGCACAACACCGTCACTCACTCGCAGAGCTTCAGGCACTGGTCAAGGCAGTTATGAGCTGAGATCTTACATTCCCCGAACGATATAGCTCACCGTCAGGTGGATCAAATCGGACGACTTCATGACCAGCATTCTCAAGCTTCTTCACTGTTTCGAGGACAGCTCTTGTGCATGCCGGACTTGTCTGAATCTGGTGTAAGCGAACTGTACATGTTTGAGTGCGCCACATCGACAAACCTTTATAGCATGGTCATCGACATACCAGCCCACTTTCAATCGTTTCGGTAGGCTTACGTCTTTCCAAGGCAGCGGTATCAAAGGTTCTCCTCTGCTTTGAAAATCCGTCTCGTGAGCCAGTTTGAGCATTGTTTTCGAAGCGAAGATCAGATCATCCACTGTTCGTGCCATCGGGCCGACCATGCCCTGTGAGAGTAGATGAGAACGCAGAACCAAGTACTGGTCGGTATTGAAACAGCTCACCAGAACACCCTCAAAACCATAAACGCTATTCCTTCCGCCTGAGGTGGGCCAACGTCCGCGAACAGGCTTCAGACCACATATGCCAGAATAAGCCGCAGGGATCCGCAAAGAGCCGCCGACTGGCACAAGGAGTCAGCGGGAGACGCTGCATACCAAGCACGAGGTGAGAAGCTGACTCACTGTCCGAGCCCCAGCCTACTGGTGTGCCCTTAAGCGCGATAAGAGCTGCTTCACCGCCTGAGCTTCCTCCGCATGTCCGTCCGGCCGCGCAGGGGTTCGATGTTGCGCCAAAGATTGGATTACGGCATTCGAAGGATAAGAGGGTCTACATATCATTCCAGTGTTAGTCATTGTATAGCGAGTGCGGACAGTGTACAAGGGAGTCACCTGCGGCACGTTGGTCTTGCAGAAGGGAATTCCTCCTCCTTGTCGAAAGAGTCTGACAAGCTGCGGCACCGTGTCAGCGAGTCCTGAGCTGAATATGAGAGACCAGTACGCACACCACCCTCGTTCGTCGCTTCAGCCGGGTCGAAACAGTGTCTGCAGCCGACCCATGAGCTGTGTCATCAAGGTTGGTCCAAACAGCTCACGGTGAGCATCCGAGAGAAGAATCCACCCCAGCGATGTTGTACGTATCTGGCAGACGATTTAGCTATTATTCGGAACATTCCCGACTCATGATCTCACCCTTAAAGCTCGATGGTAATCCCCAGAATTCACCCTCTGCTTTGTTCGTAGACGCAAAATTGCGGTCCAAGCGCTTGGCTTCCTCTAAAGCGTCTTCGAACAGGACTGTCCCACGCTATGAGCCGATACGTCCTATCAGGGTACGAAGGCGCGACCTACTCTCTGCGAGACAATTGGTCTTTCTCTGCGCAGCACATGCTGCTCTGATCTGCATTCGAGACGATCAGCCTTCGTTGGGCGTATGTGAGCTCAGGTGACTTGCGTAGGCTATCATGACCCTCTCGGCAATCCATCCCTCTTTGCGGCCCTTGAGGTTCTTTACGATATCGGTCGGCCTGTTGTGGATCAGCTCTAAAATACCAGCCTTCTCAGACCTGCAGGACCTTGGTCGAGCAATGGCACCTCAAGGTGTTGTTTGTGTAAGTATCACACACTCACCTCGTATTGAGCACCTCAGCATCCTCGGGATGTTCGCTCGCCAAGCCCAATTTGTCCTCCATGGCACTGACCAGACGTTCCCTCCCATCCTGTTTCCTTTTGCTCACACCACGAGTGGTCGAAGAGCCCATCATGGCGATCAGTTGTGGTGAGGAAGAGATAAAATTGGAACGATAGATAAAATTGGAACGATAATTTTGGAGTCGATTGCTAGAATGTAGAATATGGATTCGCGCGCCAAACCGGCTATGTTATATACCCAACAGAGAGATAATCACGTGGTTAGTCACCAACATTACTGCATTACTGCACCTGTCGCTGCCTTGTCATGTGCTGTGCTAGGCTGCTGTGCATACGTATTTGGACATATTTGGACATCGGGGCCCAAGTGCAAGCAGTTGATGTCACGGGTAGACACCACGGCATGCTATCCGGCGAGTTCATAGGGGTCTCACGACGTCTTTCGGGTCGTTCACGTAAACAGATCCCACGGCATTCCTCGGTCGCCGGCTTGACCGTAGGGGTACTGCAGTCGAGCTTCCGCTACGAGTATATATAAATACACCGCTTCTCTACAACATCTATCCTGCTCTTCCAAGCTCTCTTCACTCGCGATAGCATCGCGATGTCTCTCACTTCTTCATACGTTCGTAACCTCTTCGTGCCTCTGACAGAGGGCGACTGGCAATCCTTCTTGTCCAACGTGCGGGATGACGTCAGTTGGACCGTTGCGAATCCGAATATCAAGAGCTTCCCCGTCGCGGGCGTATACGACGTAGGTCCCCCTAGCTCGTGATTCATGTTCCATATAACATATGTCCCATGCGTAGTGGCTGATATACCTTACCTCTTCGATACAGAAAGCAGGGTTCGTCGCGGCTTTCACACCGCTGAACGAATGCTTCTCCGCTCCCCTGGCCCTGACTATTCAGAACATATGGATCTCCGACCAAACAGCTGCAGTCGAGTTACGAGCTCAATCAAAGGGCAAGAGAGACGGAGCGACATTCGATAACTTGTACGTCTAACCCCCCAAGCATCATCTCCTTGTCCCAGTACTGTATACACAGGCCAGAGCTGATAGATAGCATGGGAGATAGCTACTGCTGGGTATGCGAGTTCGAAGATGGTCTAGAACCCAAAATCAAGGTTGTCCGAGCGTATCTCGATTCGGCACTCGTCAAGACCACTATGGAGAACAACTTGCATTCGGACGCTTACACTGATTGGAGTCAGGGCTAGGCGATGGGTGATATATACTGTAGTTCTGTAGTGACCAGTATACTGTGTATCTATTCCGTTGAGGGATGTTACCAAGCTTATGACCGCTCACATATCGCCAAAATCCACTGCTCGCTGCGTGAACTACGCATGGCTCGCCACAGTCTGTGACGTGGTGTGCAAAACTCAACACGCACGCGAGCGCATGACAACCACTGAAAGGATAGTACACTTCCGTTGATCCAGAGCATCCTTTGTTCCTCCTTCGTATCACTCTACGAGCATCATGACAGACACCCGTGACACCAGTCTCGTCACCTTATGATACGTTTACTCGATTGCCCTATCATCCATATAGTACCTGTCCATTCGATTGAATTCAGACGTGAACATCAACATGTCAGCTAACCAGTACTACCAGAACCAGAATCCGGCGCCTGCTTATAATCAAGTCCAAGCCCCAGCAGTGCCGTACGGCTCGTATCCTCCCCAGAATCAGCCTCAGCCTCAGCCTCAGCAGTATGCAGGAGAATACCAGCACAACGCGCAAGGCGCGTGGGATCCCAAGTGAGTCGTCGTGTCGTTCCTGCTATCTCCCTAGAATAGTCAGTTCCGTAGCTAACGCCATTGTCATGGTAGTCAACAGGCTCCGCCCGTAAGTCCCAAATCCTCGTGAAACCACGTTTACCCCTTTGCCATTCTTATCTTTTCATCATATTCATCCGTCCAGCAGCTGACGATTTCCTCAGCCCCAGTTCAACCAGTACGTCCCGCAACAAGGAATGAACGCCGTCCCTCCTGGCGCACAACAACCTTACGCGGACAGCTATGCCGCTACGCAGCAACAACAACAGCAGGGTAAAGGTGTTGGCGCGGGAGCAGCTGAAGCCGCGGGGTGTTGTGGGCTCACGGCGCTTTGCTGTTGTTGTGCGGAATGCTGTGCGATCGAGGAGTGTCTGGAGTGTTGTTTCTGAGCTACTGAGCTACTGAGCTACTGTACTAGACGGTAGCTCGTCAGCAGTGGAGATCGTCAGTATCTTCAGTTTGACTATCATGTATCACAGATTGCACCAATGTCCCTGCGGCTAGTCAGCGGCACGAGTGCACGGTTACTCTATACGGTACATCTTCTACAGGCGTGGATGCTTACTAGTCCTCATCATCACCTTCCCGTTCGAGCAACCCGCTCTCGTCTCCTACGCCTTCGCCATCACCCTCTGCCTCCTCGCCCTCGCCCTCTGGCTCGATCCCTCCTTCATCATCATCCTCGCCATCGTCCTCACCGCCTTCACCCTCACCGTCACCCTCCTCCATATCGACATCTCCGTCGCCTTGAGCTGTCGCTCCCGATTTCCGAGGACCTTTGCCCCGTCCCGGACCTGGCTTCTTGCTCGCTTTGACTGCTGCTATTTGTGCGCGATATGCTACGTCGATCAACATACACGTCAGCCATCATGTATCGCTTGACATGCGAGGCTCAGTAGTGCTTGATGGAGACAGCTCGTTGAGAGTATGGCTCGGCCTGCAACTCACCGGCAAGCTCTTGCTCTAGTAATGGCACGATGGCGTCCGCAGGCCCGAAATCTAATTCTGTGATAGCTTTGATGACGTCCGAAGCTGTTATTGTCTTTCCTGACCGCGATATTGCTTGATCTTGTGCTCTGTTAAAGATATCAGCTCGGAAGAATCTCCCGACATCATGAGACTGACGCTGCGGCTACAAGACAGCAATTTGGTCAGCCAAGTCCGATATTACTGATGGGAGAAGGGCGATGGCGCCCGCAACTCACTGAGATAGCTTATGAACAACGTGGAACTTCTCAACAATGCTAAAACTACATCCTGCTGCATCTTGACGTTATCTGGGATCTGTCAATACACAGCATCAGCAATGTTTCATGGCCGCAGCCTCAGCGTCTCTGGTCTTTGCTCTTCGCGGTAAAACGCGTAGAGAGGTGCATCTCCATGATTGTCGCACAGAGCATATGTACAGAATGCGACACAACTACTCACCGACCCTTTGGCCAATTTGGTCAAACTAGTTTTTGGCAGCTCATAGTCTGCCAATCCAGCCGAGTTGGCCTTTTGCTGTTGCGCCGCTGCTGACAGTGGGACATTGGTAGGTTTCGAGGGTGCAGCTGTGCTTGCTTTAGGCGGCATTGCGACGGATATGTATCACGGTTTATCGAGAAGAGCTGAGAGGTGTTGACGGCTGAGGGCGATGAGCGTCGATTATTTCTCTAGCGAATGTGGTCGCGTGTTGTGAACGATTGATGATCTTGGAGGCTCAATTATGCCGTGCTGATAATCAACGGGAGCTCTGTGGTGATATGCGCAATAGGGAGAGATACAGAGAGAGCGAGAGAGATATGGATGCAATGTACGAGTACAACACGAAACATGAGATTTTGAACATCACAAATGCAACAGTGCAACAGACGCGTCGGAAATATTTGATCCCGCTCGACTCTTCCTTGTCGCTCGTCATCTCGTGAGCTCTGGCTCTGGCGTTCTGAGCGAGTCTGTGGGGATGAATACAACGTCGAGGACGGCGAGCATACGTATCGCGACGCGAAGGTCGAGAGCCGAGTGGCAAGGTCTTCTACATGGATCAGAGGGGACTTGCGAGGTCCAACGCTCTATCAGAGCTGACAATGACAGACAAGGGTTTAGAACTGCTGCTATACGATGCATCTGGTCCCATACACTCCTTATCCGAATAACAGTTCGTAGACGATACTGAAGAAGAAGGATGAAGCTGTCAGCTTAGGTACGCCGACGAGGGGTGGGTAAGGTAGCGTATACTCACACAACGACATTCACCACGATGAGGGGTACTGTTATAACCATGTCAGCGCTTGTTTTCCACGTGTCTTTCCATGGGTCCCAAGTGATCCAGGCAGTCAAGCGACCGCCTAACAATCATTTGCTAGAAATATCGTAGACTCGAACAGGATGAAGAAGAGACCACTCACACCGCATCAAAGTCCTTGTCGCACTAATGAGATTGACCAATTTCGCCTTGATTCCAGGCCCGTCGTTCCCTCCCCCTATACTACCGCCTCCGCCGAACGCGTCATAGCCTGGATTGGGAGATTGGCCAAAGCCTACGTTCGCTGTCGTGGCCGAGCGAGTGGACCAGCCGACTGCGGGTGTCAAGGGAGCGCGCGGGGTTGATCAAGGTGAATGATATTGTGGAGTTGATTGATTGTATTTGTCTTCGGTCAGCATCCCTCTTTATAGAGCGATTTCAATGCGTGAAGCTGATAGAGGTGGTCGACGTTACTCACTCCGCGTGAGGAATCGTTCCTCGTTCAAGATCGCAATAGCGTTCGTGAGGAGAAGGCCGATATAAAGCAAACTGCCGAAATAACTCCAGACCATGTTATCGAGCGAACGAGGGTTACGGCTGCAAACTTCGACGGAGTCGCGGTGGTATCAATCAGTGCAGCTGCTGGTTGCGGCGGAAGGGTGGTGCTCTCTATTTGTATCAATGTCGATATGCTTCTTGATGAGCGGATGCACGAGTAATTGAACGAGAGGCAGCAGTCAGACGTTGCTGTTGCGCTGTCACTGGTGGAGGTCAGAAAGGTCAAGTTGCTCGTGTGGCGCTGCGCGTGGCGATTTTCAGCTTCTCCTCGCAGGTACAAACTGTATATATGGAGAGCTGGGCTGCATTGCTGATTCGGACTCATCATCTGAAAACATGCATGCCTCACTCTCATATGGGCTATGTCATTCAACTGCACCTGCACAGACTCATGCATACCAGAATCACATGGACCGCGTCGCAGCGCATCTACACCTATCAACGTTGGATGGTCTAGCGCTAAACAGACCGCATCCTAAGCCTCAAGTCAAGGTGGTCGAAGAACGTGCCCTTGCTCGGCTTGACGGCGCCAGAATGTGACGCGTCATTTGTGTCCCCCAGGCCGTTTCCCGACGAACAGTATGTGATCCCTCTCGTGCTCATCTTGGATGCGACCATAGAGCTAGCCAGCTCTACGGTATTTTGGTCGACATGGGCCAGATCAAAGTCCGCAACCAGACAGATTCTAGGATTGTAGCTGAAATTGACGTAAACCTCAGTGAGCTCTGCGTCGGTCATGCCGTCCAGTTCCGTGTCTAGGATCTTCTCGAGTACCCTTTTGGGGGTCCTATCAGACGGCACCAGTGTGTCTTACGAGGCACAGTATATCAGCACTCAGCACTCAGCACCGTTATTGTGGCCTAAGCTAATCACAAGTCAGACTGTGATACACTCACCGCCTCGCACGAACCACGGCGGATATTCATCAGGATCCTCGCTGGCCTCGATCGACGAGCGAGGGAAGTCGCAGCTTCCGCGATAGCGCAAGCTGGTTCTACGCGAATCTTGGCCCCTGCGCCACAGAGCGTAACTGAGATTGGCATAAAGTGCGTAGTCAGCTTCAAGGTGAGCCACAGCCATCAGTTCTGGGCTGTCTTGAAAGTAGCCTTTCAATTGCTGAACAGTACAGCCCGACCTGTCGATAGCAACGTTGGGATCCAGCTCAGAGGCGTATCTCCACAAACGCGCCGCTACTCGCACTGGCTTAGTATCAGTGGCTATCCCAATCGCAGGTACTGCGATGTCTTGGATACGCACGAGATACTGTATAGCCATTGCTGGACTTGTAATTGGATGATGACTGGATGCCATACATGCTATTAGCATGTCTCTGCCGCTCAGTCACGTCACAATTGTGGTGAAGCATAGGGCTCTTTCCCACTCACCATGATCTTACCCGCTGAGTGAAATTGCACCTGCCGATGAGGTCGCTCGTTAACATCAGAAATGGCAATGTGGCAAACGAAACAAATCAAAACGAAAGCAAGTACGCTTCTGTCGACTACTGTCGAGGAACGATTGGCGTCAGCCAATTACTGGAGCCCTCCCCCGTCGAAGTTGCGAAGTCACGATAACCTTCCTTTACATCAACTTCGTGGTCCAAGCCTTCTTGTTCAGTGATGTATGACGATTGATGCTTCTTAGTCAGTCAGCAGGGGAGCTGATGCGTGCGCGACATCATGTTGGCGCCCGTTTCTTCGTCGCGAACGTGAGAACGCTGCACATCACTCGTATATCTGCGTCCAGGATTCTTGTGTCGCCTGATAAAACTCGATGGACAACGCTGCGGCAGCTAGTAGAAGTGAGCGTAAGGTTCTGATGAGCACCTTCAGACGAAGTTGGCGGTATGGCAAGACATATAAGTGGGAAACGAATCAAGGATTAGGACGCCCAAGGTGAGCGTTATGTATGTTTTAGCTTGACATTCTGAACAGCAGTCCAATGCAGAGTTTGATCCACGTACCCTCAGACGATCTGCAGCTCGCACCAAGCAAGAGAGCTGGCGGCACTCGAAAATCGTTCAAAGTGGCAGACTTCCACCATTGCCGTGACGACTTATTGTATGCCGGGGTTCATACTGTATACGCGTTCTCCCCTTGTGCTCCTACTCCTGTGTCGTGTACTCGCGGAACTGCAACGGAAGTCAGTGCTATGTGACCCTGAGAGGCTCTCGCTATGTCAAGTCAGCAGTAAGCATGAAAGGCCTGTTTGACTATTTGTCCACCGACGCAGACTCCGCAATTCGGTCCACCGAGTAAGGCCCGCTTTCTGTTCGAGTCTATTTGTTCGCAATATACATGAATCAATCTGTCTTTCGAGCCAACTTGTATTCATGTTGGGTCTTGCAAGCTATCTTACTGCGGGGAGACCCGCAGTGAAGCTATAGTACACGCAGCCCGAAGTCCCAACTTAAAAGGTGATCAAACTGCATTTGCTGTATCCACGAATCGTCCCCCTAGGTATGAACTACATCCATACGCTGCACATTCCTGCCACTACCTCCTACCACAATATTAAGGGAACCATTGGTCCAGAATGGATCTCGCGACGCGGATAGTATGATTGTTGACCACCATGCCTTCATCTTTGAAGATGGTCCTGACTTCTTTCACAGAATCGTGCAAGAAATCCGCTCTGAAAGTGGAGCGTTCCCCTGGAGCCAGACGGCTGATGTATTCATCGATCGTATCGGCAAGCGCCTTTCGGGACGCGGTCTCTTCATAATTGACTACGTTATCAAGACAGTGCGATGTTAGTCTGTATGCGGTATCGCAAGGGATCCCTGCCTACTCACGGACAGACTCTGGTGCGACCGGCTCTGTGGATTCTCTTTGCCTGTCGTCCTCATTCATACTGTCATCAGTCTGCCCGGATTCACTGGCAGGCCTCGCGGGTGCGTCATTTTGCGAGTCCAGATCTTGTTCGATGCTCTGCATGATAGTCTCGGGCCAGAAGCGCTGTAATTCTCTGCTGTAGTTGGGTTGTCCTGCTGCGCTGAAAGGTTCCATAAACGTGTCGCCTTGCGAAGCCTGATCTTCTCCTATGCTGTAGGTGGTGTGCCCTGCGAGATCAGAAGGTACCGCAGACTCGTTGTCCTGCTCGTACTTTTTATTGGCTTCGTCCTTTTTCACTCTCGCCTTCAGCTCCGACTGCAGGGCGTCCGTCGCTCTTGTGATACCCACACTCAAGGTCAGCGCTTTCATTGGGCCCGTGCTTCTGGCGAGCCCTCTAATTATCCTTCTACTATGCCCCGCCCTATTCTCCGCCCTCTCCGGCGTAGAGTCGTAGACGAAACTCTTGACGACCTGTTGCTGTTCCTCTGTCATGTGCCGTATGAATTAGCACCAGCAGTAACCGTTCTACCTCGAAGTGCAGAGTGCATCTGGAGACGTACCTGTCAGGCCATGGACCGACTATGAGATGAGTTTCAATTGGGAGTCAGACAAATCAGCGATATAATGACGGTACTTTCTTCTGTCGCATCAATGATATTGATGAAGCGTGAAACAACACGCCTGAGACACGATGAATCGAGACATACCCTGCTTGTATCCTCGCTCATCTTGCTTGCGGTGTGTGTGAGAGTAAGTATTGCTGTATGTGTATGCGTGGTGTGTCAGTGTGTGAAGTGGCGGATAACTTGATGATCAGAGGGAAGACGAGATAGCAAGTCAAGCGGATGAGTATTGAGCGTACTCTTCCCCTCTTTATACCCGCGCCAGCTACGTGTAGAGTAGTGCAACCTCGTCGCGCCGCACCACTCCTCGTATCCCTCCTTTGATCTTGTCAAACACCAAATATCGGCGGACTTGGCCTTGTCGCTCAATCCGCTGTAACTTCTTTTGATCGAAGTGTCTGCTCGAGAAGCGAAGAAGCGCTTGCGCTTCTCATCTTTCGTCGACAGGTAGCACAACCGCATGAGATCATACTTGTTCCAGTTAGTGATCACGCAATGAATGTCTCTGTCGGCCGTTACGTCCTGTTATACCATTGTAGCTGACACTCCATTCAATATGCGCTGAGTCGCAAAGTCCCAGCGACGCAGCGACGACAATCATTGTCAAGGTCTTTCGGGTGCGAATTGTTTCTGCGTGGCAGTACTCGAGTACAGTACCGGCCACCGTATGGCGGCAACCGCCACAATCGTCAGCTTACTACGTCGTAAGCTCACGCAGTCGTTAGCTTCGGGCGAGACTTATACTTGACGCCATCATCCCAGCACGCCAGAACGATGCCCAACGGCTTTTTGAGAGGGTTGAAAACAGAAGACGTGTACTAATGCTGATGATATAGCGAGAGCGGAATTTTGGTTTGGGAAATGAGTTGTCATTAAGACTATATAGAGGCAAGAGTGATTTTCGAGTGATTTTTACGTATACCTAAGTATGAAGAGGGTTCTACGATATATGGAATGATATCGCTTCAGGAGCTCAATAACGGCGACGGAAGTAAAGGTGGACAACAGACTAGCTCAAATCCCTCTCCTCCCATTCCCAGTTGAGAACCTCCGGTAGCGATACACCCACAGATCCTATTACGCTCTCGGTAGATACGCCTCTGCCTATGCGCCAAGCGCGGGGAACGCGTTGGTGTCGTTGGCGTTGATGCCGGCGGGGGCACGACCGCCACGGGCACCAGCACCGGCGCCACCGCGTCCACCACGGGGAGCACCGCGCTCACCACCGAATCCACCGCGGGCACCGCGGCCACGGCCGTTACCGCGTCCACGCTCGCCGCCTTGGCGGTCACCGCGCTGGGGGCGGTCGGGACGGGGGCCACGCTCCTCGCCGGCAGGGCGCGCGAACTGGCCATCAACCTCGATGTAAACCTTTTCCTTCTTAGCCTTGGTCTTGGCCTCGGCCGCCTTGGCCTGCTACAAACGGAACTCATCAGCTGCAGTTCGTACAAAGCGAACAAGGACACGAGCACAAGACGCGACTCACCTTGCCGGAGAAGAACTCGTCAATGCCCTCACGGACGAACTGTTGGCCCTCGAGCTCGGAAGAGACCTCACGGGCCTGCTTCTTGCCGAGACCGGAGATTTGCTGTTGGGCACGCTCGGCGAGGTACTCGTCGTAAGACTTGGTGACCTCCTCAGGCTCCTCGGGCTCGACGGGGGCGGCAGCCTCAGCGGCAGGGGCAGGGGTCTCCTCGGCCTCGGCACCCTCGGGTGCGGGGGTCTGAGGCTGGTTCTCCTCAACCTGGGCGTCCTTCTCACCCTCAACCTCGTCTAAGACGCCAACATAGGTATCAGCATGATCCCATTCCGCTATGTGAAGTGATACGCTGAAGCACGACTCACCCTTGAGCTCAGCCTCGCCGGTGTTGGCACCCCATCCGTGCTCAACCTTCTTCTGCGAGTCGTTACCGCCGTTCAGGTTCTTGCGCTCGAACCTTCCCCTCTCGCCAGCACCGGAAGGAACCTTGTTGCCGCGGAAGTGACCAGAGCCGTAAGAAGAGTGGCCACCGGAGGTGACGTTGCGGTCACCGCCAGCGCGGGCGGGACGGCCGCCTCGAGGGCCCTTGGTGTGGGCGTCGGGGCCGTGGTGGGCCTTGCGCGATGCGGCTGTGCACATTGTCAGATACGTTCTACTTCTACTGAAGCATAGGCATGCAGAGAGAGCACGCGATACTCACGGACACGCTCGCCATCGAAACCACCGGCAGTCTCGGTACCCTCAACGTTGGCCTCGGTAGCGATAAAGCCGGCGTCTCTGGGCTCACGGGGCTGCCTAGCACCACCT
>JALPBZ010000129.1:0-60673 GCA_026538355.1 Cryptococcus sp. GC_Crypt_5
GTTTCAAGCAAGCCTGTGCGCTGCACCGGCTTCGGTTGATCTATTCTGGGCGTTTCAGCGCATATGCTGTTGGTCTAGCTGTAGCTGTATGCTTGTCTATTGAGGCGATGTAGAGCGAGCAGATGGCAGTGAGCAATGGACATTGGACGATGCATGCATGAGGGAAACATTGTTTGTTCGCCTTATCATACCAAACCAGACCATCGCATCATAGACTAGACGAGCTAGCTTAGCAGCATAAGATGATGCGCAGTCAGTGTCATTATTTTCAGTGTACTAGTATTTGTATTTTCTGTACGAGTACTGGTATAATAACCAGGGCCGAGAACATGGCGTAATGACGTATTACCATTACCGTACCAGCAGCCAGGCAGTCTAGGCAGTCTAGGCAGGTCAAATATAAATAGATGCTGATTTACCTACTTACCCCTTACTTCAGTAGTGACACCCGCAGTAGCATAGCACAGTAGCACCGTAGCGCAGTACCGGTTGCACAGTATCAGTAGTAGCACGTTTCATATCGTCACAGCAGCTTTGTGTTACTGCAACTCACATCATATGCATACGGATACCGTTACGCATCCTGTGCAACGTTGCTTGCCGTTACTTGTGCTATGCATTCAATCGACGGCTGAGCCTATACTCTGTATCCTATTCAGATCCCCATCATTTGTTTCCGTTATGGACGATCCCAGAAGCTGTGCCACGTTCGTCAGCATCACGTGATGTGACGTTGAGCTGTTGAATGCGGCATATTCCCCTTTACGGTAATAACCCTCATTCCACGTCGACCAGTGCAGCACTGCCCCATCACCCATATAAGACCCAGCATCTTCCACGTTGCCACTCTCTCTCTTTCTCTCATTCCACATCTCACATCCCTCTGCAACCCCCACCACCACCCCTTCGCTTTCGTCTGTTTTATTTCGTTGTACTCTCCTTTTGAATCAATAAGCTCACCCTAGTCACTCTCCTTCACTCGTTCCCATCCCTGTCATCTTTCGTTGTACTACTTTTCTTCTTCTTCTCTCCTTACCCCATACACCGCTTTTTCATCATGTCTATCACCACCCCTCTCAACGCCGTTGCGTCATCCTCCAAACGCCCAGCACCATCGTCTCAACACCCGGCGAAGCGCGCAAGACAGTCGGACACCGCCGAAGATCTCGACGACCAGTCCGAAGATGAAGGCGCGGACCTGCCAGAGGGTGTTGATGCGAACGACGACGTAAAGGCTAAAGTCGCGCGCAAGGAGGCTAGAGTAGGTTTTTCTCCTTTGTCTTCTACACCACATGCACAGCCTTCCTTCCGCCATCAACATGCTCACTTCCACACGCACAGACAATCCGCAACCGCGAGTCCGCGCAACGGTCCCGAAACCAGCGCAAAGCCCACCTCGCCAACCTCGAAACACGGGTGGTCGAGCTCGAGGCGGAAAACCGAGCACTCAAAGGCCTTCCACCCACATCTGCCGACGACAACCGTTACACGCCTTCGTGCTCTGCACCACCGTCGACAAGCTCAATACGCGAGACCTCTCCCGCGCAGAGTGTCATGTCTTTAGCAAACGACTTGGGCATACCACCTGAACTCGTCAATGGGACAGGTGTCAACCTCGCCAATGTCGCCCCTCCTCCTGCCGATATGGTGATGGAAGACGTCAAGCCCATCATCATGTCGACAGCACCTCACAGCGAGATCAAACACGAACTCACTGTCGCATCTCTCGCAACGCTCACTTCGGAAAATGCAGCGTTGCGCGAACGAGTTGCACTCCTGGAAACTCTGGTCAAGCAAGTCGTGGCGGTTGCCAACCTCAGTGGCATTCCCAACTCGGCTACGAGCCCGATCGCAAATCTCGCGCCGGAACCGTCAGCGACTGTCGAGTTGGGGGCATCTGCACCGATCGATTGGTCGACCTTCTTTTCCGCGGCCATCGAGCCGACATATTCCGCTCCTGGTCTCGACACCACCTTGTCTCCCCCTGCCTACACGACGAACACAACGCCAAGTTTCTCCGATCTCCACACTCAATTCACCTTACCCACGTCTCACACCACGACCATGCCATCTGGATATATATCGAACCCCGTCGCTCGCCACCCAGCAGAGGTGGCGACCCCGTCAGCCGTCTCATTGAGGCGTGACGCGGCCCTGCAGCGGGCGAGGGGGATTCATTCGATTTCATCTTCAGCAATGGCAATGGCGTTGGTCAAGGACAAGCAAAGGTTGAACCAAGTGGCGAGATTGGTGGTAGCTTTGGCTCGTCGCAGGGGATGGGTGACGGACTCCAAGGCAACGTCGACCTTTTCCCGACCATGTACGGAACAGTCTCGCAGAGCGAGATGGAGCACAGCATCGATTGGACGAGTGGAGATGTGCAGAGGGAGGTGGAGAGCTGGGACGAGGCGATAAGATCGCTGATCGAAGATGTTGAGGGCAGTAATCAGCATGCAGAAGGGGAGATGTACAACGCGTTGGAGGTGCAGTTGTACGGGCAGGCGGATGGTGTCATGGTGTGATTTGGAGGCTTAGAAGCAGGAGGAAATAGGACAAGCAGAATTACCGGCAACACTCAACTCAACATAGACGCTTTCATCTCGAGCCTCGAAACACGACGGTGTCATACCAGGACAAGACGGATATACACAGTAGCGCATTCGACTAAACCTATCTTCGACTCGTAATCGGAAATTTCATCCGCGTCCTACAGACGAAGCTTTCGGCGTCTAGACGACCTCGATACTACTCTCGGAGCTCCAAGACATGACTGGACATATCATCCCAAATCTCCGCTCTCACCCGCTCGCCGAGAGGCTTGAGCCGTGAGTGCGTGAGTGGGATTGGTATGTTCGGTTGTGGACTAAGGTGATGGGAGTGGTGGAGAGCGAGTCTTTAACGACAAAGCTAGACTTGGGAAGTGATGGGAGTGTGAATTATGAGAAGGACTTGGCGCATTGGAGTTCGCGGGCATTCTGGGATACCGTAGGATAGAGTAGTATAGCAGATAACATGCATAGTTGCACATTGGTACTGTTGCGTTGCATTGCCTAACGTCCTTGACGTACTTGCGTCCAGAGGCCATCCAATGCTATATTCAAGGTCACAAGGAGGGCCTGAAATTCACTGTCATTCCTCTGATCTGCGCATCTTCCGGCAAGCTTCGGCCTGTCTACTATGTGAGGGATGTGAGCTGTAGTCAGTCTAGACGTGGTCCGGACCGGTCCCCCGATCACAGCTACGCTTGCGAGTACTCGACTAGTCGTCTAGTCGAAGCAATGCATGGCGAGCTACAAGCTACAAGCTACAAGCTGCGAAGGATATAACGGACCGGGCCGCGGGGGATTACGGCCGAGAGTTTGTGTGGTTGATTTTTGACTTTTGGTTCGCAAAGCGAAAGAGGCGTTTTGGCTTTCGTTTGTCGCTCTCGCTTTCGCTTGACTGCCTTTAAGTTGCCTACCTATTTTATACGTTGTTTGGCGATACTACTAGGCCTCGTAGTAGTACTACTACTAGAACTAGAGTACTGCGATCTCGTTTCAGGTGCAGCGATGGCCAGTCCAGCCGACTACTCTGATTTGGACAAGAGAAGGAGGGACCGGCCGCGCATGATCTCGGACCGTGATCTTCTGTACCTTAGATCAAAGTGTTGTGGTCTATCGGTCTATTGATATTCAGCCTATCGATACTTACTCTCTAGTATGGTGTGAGATGTGATGCGATGTGACCGTTGATCCGCGCGCGATATCGGGCCTCGGAGATGGGATACTAAGCGACGTGGTGAGCATCTTTTCTGCTTGCTTGTGAGCAAGTAGGTATCGAGGGCTGGTCGGCGGCGTCGACTCATAAGACTGCATGTTGTATATCGTATCTCTCTCGTTCATCATTCATCATTCAGTGATCATTGTCGATCGTTCATCGTTCATCGTCCTTACGTGCTATAATCTTACAAGTACATCAAACACTGAACTGTTTGAGATCGGCTCTGTACCTCTCTGAACAACGAGAACGAGAAAACGAGAACGAGAACGAGAGCGAGAACAAGAACAATAAGAAGAACGACGCAGAGCTGGAGATCAATCACGATGCCGACCGAACCCATCGAAGCGGAGTTCGCCCAACCCCCCATCTACTCCGCGGAGCAAGAAGAGACCCTGCACGACGAGCCTGAAGCGTACGCCGGTCTATCCGAATCGGCGCTAGCGCTCCATCGTACCCATACCCAAGCGCGCGAGGCTCGCGCTTCGGCCACTACTACCTCTAGTAGCGATACTACAGCTGCAGCCAGCGGTGGCGCTGGCCGGGATCTGGAGAAAGGATATGGTGCTGAGAAGAATGGCGAGGTGCTCGTGCAGTTCGACGTTGGCGAGAGTCCGCGGGAATGGTCCAAGGGGAAGAAATGGTGCGTCGTCTCGCCGCTCCTTCCTCCTCGTCCTCCTCCTTTTGTGTCAATGTACACTGCACGCTGTATGCCAGTTATCATGCTTATTAGCCTCACTGTGATGCAGGTTCACCACCATGTCCACGTCGCTGTTATGCTTGACCGTAGCCCTGGGCTCTGCGATGCCCACGGGGGACTTACCTGGGACAGCTACGGGGCTGGGGACATCGGACGAGATCATCTACCTGACTATTACGCTGTTCGTGACTGGATTCGGGGTCGGTCCTTTGATTTTCGCTCCGAGTACGTCTTGCCTATCACATCTTCTTGCTACCGCATTGCCAGCTCCACAGAGTGCAATCTAGCTAACAGGACCCCAATGTCCGCGTTCAATCGCAGTGTCCGAAGTCGTGGGGCGTAAACCGATCTACTGCATCTCCATCTTCTTCTACTTCATCTTCACCCTCCCATCATGCTTAGCCGAGAACATCGGCACGATGCTCGCGGGGCGACTGGTGAGTGTCTCTACTTTCTCATTCTTCCTCACCTCCTCTCGTGCTCCTGCCATGTCCGCCGCCGAAGATATGAGGGTGCCGCGAATACTTCACTTACATATGTTATTTTTAACTCGCTCGCCTGCTCGCTCAGCTCGCAGGTATCGCGTCCTCAGCGCCAATGACCAACGTCGGCGGCACCATCTCCGATATCTGGGCAGTCGAAGACCGCGGTGTCCCCATGGCCATCTTCAGCAGTATGATCTTGTGCGTCCACTCCACACCTGAGCCTGAGTTGTCAAATGTACAATGCTGACGTACGACGCCATGACGCAGCATGGGCCCATGCCTTGGACCGCTGTTTGGCGGTTGGATCAGCTACGAGACGGGCCAGTGGCGCTGGATCTACTGGGTTCTGTTCATCCTCGTCGGCGTCGTCTTTGGGCTCACGCTGCTCATGCCCGAGACGCTGGACACCATCATCCTCGCGCAGCGCGCCAAGAAGCTCAACAAAGCAGCGAGCGGCGACGGCGGCGAAGGCACAGGAGTGAAATACATCACGGCGCACCAGCGCGCCCAACGCGAGAGCGGGACGTCGCTTGCCCAGTCGTTGAAAGTCGCGTTGATCCGGCCGTTCATCCTCATGTTCCTCGAACCAATCGTGCTCTTCATGAGCTTCTACCTCAGTTTCGTCTACTCGTTGTTGTACGCCACTTTCTTCGCGTTCCCGATCGCCTTCGAGGAGATCCGCGGTTGGAACTCGGGCATGGCCGGCGTCGCATTCGTCTCTATCATCGTGAGTCCCGCCGCCGCGGTCACGTACAGCACTGTAGCACTGTAGCTTGATCCAGGATCAGTGGCTTTGGCTAACACGAGCTACTATGTGTGTTGCGCACAGGTCGGCATCATGATCGCTATGATGCTCATGCCGATCCAAGAACGACTGTACGCGCGCAAACCCGGATACCCCGAATCGCGATTATACCCTATGATGCTCGGCGCCATGTGAGTGTTTGTCGTCGTCGCACGCCTTCTTTCACTCCCATGGAACTTCCTTTTTCGTGAACGATTGAACATCGCTGATCTCCTGCTCGACCATGCCTTGTCGCAATCTGGTGATACAGCGTCCTGCCAATCTCGCTCTTCATCATCGCGTTCACGGGCGCGTACGCCGACGTGCACTGGATGGGGATGATGGTGGGCGGCGCGCTGTTCGGGTTCTGTATGGTCAGCGTGTACATTTCGGCCAACAGCGTGAGTCCGCTCCGTCTTTCCTGTCCCGTCGAGGGGAGTCTGGGTGTAGTATAGTGATTGGTTTCACTGATGCTGCGAGTAGTACATCGTCGATAGTTATGCGTCCGTCGCTGCGTCGGCTGTCGCGGCCAAGACGCTTATGCGGTCTCTGATCGGTGCGAGCGTGCCATTATGGATCACGCAGCTATTCGTGAGTCGTTTCGCTCTCTCTTTCTCTCTGTCTCTGTCTCTCACTTTCTCAATCTCACCTTCTCACTCTCCCACCCTCAAACTCTTTCTCTTTCTTTTACTCTTCTGCCCCTCTGCTCTTCCGGTCGACTCTTTCGTTCGATTCAAGTAAGAGGGCCAAGCTGATATAGGATCGATGGCACAGCACAACCTCGGTTTCCAATACGCTGGACTGTTCCTAGCCCTCGTGGCGGTGTGTATCGCCCCTATCCCCTTCTTCTTCTTCTACAAAGGCGAATCAGTCAGGAATAGATCCGTGCGGGCGCAGAAGACCAAGTGATTTATTACTTGAGCGGACTGGTGTCCCATGTACTCGGATAGTAGGGCACTTGGCTGGTAGGGTAAGAGGTTATCAGTGTGCGCTGCGCGCTGCATACTGCATGCTTCGTCAGTTCAGTAGTCGATAGTCAACAGTCAAAGTAGAGCGGTGGGGTTTAGCGATAGGATATCGACAGTACAGCAAAGATTGGACACGTTGAACACTACTAGATACCTCTGAGGAGACGCATTATAATTATCATACATAACACACCATAGAGATATGCACGATGGATGCTGCATTACGCATAATCTCAACGTCGAGACTGTCATCAAGAACTCGATCCGACGCTGGTCTACTCGATTGAAGAATTGTTGGGCCATCGGGCGCGCCTAGTCGTCTGCTCTCTATGACGTCCGTGTCGTGGTGTATGTATGCATGCAATGTATCATGTATGTGTGTTCATTAGTGGATGGATGCAATGATAGGTAAACAACGCGTTGACACACACGATAGCAGTGACTTACGGGTACTCGAGAAGTATCGAGAATACGTAATCACAATTGACCCACCCATTTAAGCCATGCAGCATCTCGCATCAATCCTTTGCATTGATCGCATTTGCCTCTTTCACACCACCACCACTTCGACTCCATATCCATCGCCTTATCAGCTCAAACACAACTTCAGCATCATCATTAACATCGTAGTCGCGAAGACACATACACAGCGATGGACCTCTCGGCGCTGGGATCGACCCTCCCCCCGGGCCTGGCGGACGCGGAGAGGGATATGGGCGATAAGTTCAGAGGTGAGTTTGGGTGTCGTACGGAACTCGGGAACTACGAGAGAGAGAGACGAAGAGGAAGAGGGCCTTTGTTCTTCCCACCGACCTACCATTCGTTCTCCGCTGCTATGAATATGTGTCCTCTGGCCATAGTTTCTTTCGGGGGAGCTGTTGGAGCAACGCTGATGCGCATTAATCCGTAGCATCCGCACTGAGCATCACCAATTTATACAAGAGCTCTCTGGGTTATACCAAGGTACGTCGCTTCCTTCCCTCTATCTGTAATTTCCTTTGTCGGGAAAGCCCTTGCCCTCCCCATTGCATGTGAAAGTGGAGACTGACACATCGACGACTACAGCAAGCATACCACGTAGGGTACTCTGCAGCGCTGTACGTCGCCCCCGATTGAAGCTCTATAACACGCAAGCTAATCACTGAATCCCTGCCATTCCGTACAGCGCCGACGTCCTTTCCACCGTGCAGTCATCGATAGGCGCGGGTCAGGATGCCGAGCAGACACTCAGTCGCTTGATGGATTGGGCTGAAGCCAGGCAGGTGCGTATACTCGATTTGCTTATCGCATAATGAGAAGCTGATCATGCCCATCATCCTTTTACAGACCGCGATATCCGCTTTCGCCGCCGAAGACACTGACGACCTTCCACCTCCTTCGTCAAAGGCTAGGCCTACTGCACTCTCCCGGCCGTCTCTTGGACATCTTGGCGCTCATCCTAGAGCGTCGTCTGCCCCCGTACCTGACAACACAGGCGCGAGCAGCTCCAAAGGGGTACCAATGAGGGAAGACAAGGAAGCATTAGATCCGATGTTAGGGAATGGCAGGCCTGCACATATGATGAGTGCTGGAACGTCGACTTCGACTCCGAATACGAGCGTGGACTCCATGACATATCAGCCCACACCAGCAGATATGATGTCGTCCTCCCCCAGCGGTTCACCTCTGATCCGACACACACAGCAGCTTCATGCACCGAAGCCAGCTCGGAACCTACCACTACGTTTCACCCAATCGCACTCATCACGAGGAGAATCATCATCATCATCATCACAGACATTACCCAGTACAACAAATTTCAACCCATCCATCCCATCCGCCGGCGTGCCCTTTGTCTCTTTCACCACAAACACCTCCGACGGTATCTCCCCCGCGCAAAACTACTCTACAGGCGCAAAGCGACCAATGGTGGACACGTCGATGGAAGTGGAGGAAGTACCTTCGCAGCCGACTACAGCGACCGTGGCTGCGACTCCTGTCACACCGGCGCAAAACAGGGGCGGGCGAGCTTCGAAGAGACGGAGTTTGGCGCAAGGCGTCAAGGGCGGGAACGAGGACGGGGAAGGGGACGGCAGAGATAAGGAGAGGAGAAGAGGTGGGAAGCGGCATGGTGCTGGCGGGGCAGCGTAGCGTGGTGGTGTGCTTGGCAATGCCATGGAAGAGGCGTCATCGAGGGTTTGATAATGCCGGGGAGTGGTTGTGCGCGGGCGTGCGGTGGTGGATAGCAGGTGGAAGGGATTTAGCAGCAGTGTTAGAGGTGGCGGAGTACGGCAAGAGGTCAGTCAATCATGTCATGTTGTACAATAGTCATTCGAATCGAGGGTCAATACATAAAGTATATATACTGCACAGTGTGGTCGGGACGGCATTGATGCACGTCGATCATTACACGGTAGACACGGTAATACTACGTCAGACACCTTGTGCTTTTGGCAGAGTGAGTAGACGGAAGGTTATTCGTTGTAGGACTGTCTGTTCAGCCGTCCGATGCAGACAACATACGATGATGGCGGGTTCTATGCTTTCTATGAGTACGGTCTGGACAGTATACAACGAACAACAACTAGTGCAGAAGTACAAGTACAGAAGTACAGTATCATGTTACAAGACTAGATCGATCACACTTCGAACCACTTCACGCCTTTAACGCCTTCAACGCCTTTAACGCTCTGATCTCTGGGCTCCTGAAGGTCATACGGCTGACGATGGCCTTGCGAGCTCGTCGGATACCCCAAGCGGGACTGAGAATATAGATAGGCCATATCGTCTTTCTCCTCTCCGTCTCCTTCGTCGTCTCCGGCATCTCCATCTTCATCTTCGGCCCCACTCGCACGACTGTACTCCGACCCAGTGCCGGAATACTCAGTAGGACTGACCGGCGTACCGTCGATGCCATATCGCAGTTCCATAGTCAATTCTCGCAATCTCTCGAGAGCGGCGGGATCGTATGCGAAGTAATGCCCTGATCGCGCATCGTTCCTAAATCGATCATACTCGAGTCAGCTATCACACTACTAGCGCGTGGAAGACCTCGGACGTCTTCGTAGGCGGAATATGAAATAAGAAAACATATTGAGGGGACTCACCGATCATCGGTCCTGTACAGAGGCCACATAGCCTTGAGCACTAGTACCACTACTGATTGTCCTCCGCTACTGGTACGATGTGATGCAGTGTCGAGATCGCCGACGAGTAACTCGCGCAGATTCCTCTTCCACCCCAGATCATAGACGTTTATATCCCGCGCTTCGTTCCGGAGGCGATTCCGCTCGTGTCGACTCAGCAAGTGATCGGGCTTCCAGCGTGCTTCCTTGGCCCGACTATCACGAGCGTTACGAGTATCACGGGTGTCGCGGTCGACTTTGGTGGTTGGGATATCGTCCAGTAGAGCCGTAGGGTAAGCGTGCGTGATGTTCTCCAATGTAGTCTGGTTGTTACTACACCACCATCAAATCTAGTTAGTCACTATTCTCGCCGTTCCACGAGTTGTACTGCACTTGTGCACTTCCGAAGCACGCAGCGTGCAGCACGCAGCACGAAGCACGAGACTCACCATGCGAGATACCAATGAAAGCACGCCAGTCCGCCTACGCCGAGCGCCATGAAGAATCCCATCGCTGCCAACATCATCGAAACGACGGGGATCAGACCTAGTGGATCCTGCACACAACCGTCAGCATACCATCTTATATCACGCAGACACAGCTAGCCAGATGCGCAGGCTGCTGCAAAACATCGTGGACTGACGTCCCAAGAAGCGTTGCTGCCTGAACCGAGATCGCACGAATGACCAGGTAGATAAGAACTAGTCATGTTCACTCCTCCATCAACCATTTGCGTCTGGGCATGCGTGCGCGTACTCGAGTGCGCCATGGCAGCGTCGGGATCTCGGAAGAAGCGGATCACTTCGTACCCCGCTTCGAGCATGATGTACAGCGCGAGCAAGGAGGCGTATGTGATAAACAGGAGGAAAGGTTTATCTGTGCTTCTGTCAGCTACGTTTGTTCCGATCCTCAGACTCTTAATAGCTCACAGTTGTGATAGCCTATGCACGTTCCTACCCATGGACAATGATGGTCCACTGCGCGACTTTGTCAGCTGAGTCGAAGCTGGATTGCGACGCAAAGAAAAGCGAAAAATGACGTTCGCTCGACTCACTCTTCAAGACGCACTGCCCGCACGTACGACAATGATGGCTTCTATCCGGCTTCCAGCCTTGGCATTTCCTGCACCACCGCGATGTGCCCGTATTGCTCTTGGCCATCAAGCTCTTTGCGCCATGCGCATCTCCTCCTCTTTCCTCAGTAACAGGCAGTAAAGCCTCCTGTTCCCCCTCAGCGATCCGAGCCAGAGTCTCATCTTCCTCGCCGTCAATCGCGTCTTGCCCTGCTTGCCTTGCTGTAGAAGGCATGAACGGCGTCGCGCTCAATGGAAACGGGGAGTAATCCGACTCGCTTGTTCCTGCTGAGGTAGCACTAGCACTGGTCGGCACGCGGTTGGAGGTGGGCAGGGGATATCGATGTGTGACCGGAAGGGGTAGTGGAGATGGACGATCTTTGGAGATTCTTGAAGTGACCCATTGCGAATTACGCAGGAAACGCAGAGGCACATCGTCGTCGGAGTCGTCGATCTCATTATTGTTCACGATATCTGCGTGCTCTGCCGCAGTGGTTTCCGCTTTCTGACGCTGACTAGTGATCGTCCGCGCTCCCGACGGCGGCGACGGAGCGAGAGACTGATCGGGTATCCCGGGAGATCGGTTCGCAGCAGTGATCAACGATATGAGCGTCATCGAAAGAAGCAGATTGTAAATCACTGCTCTGATTATTGTTGTCAGCTTGAACGCATCTGTGGTTGAAGAGTGACCTCACTGTTCGATAAATCGTCCTGTCTCCCCGCGCCTGATCAACACGTTACCAAGCGTGATGAAAAGCATGAAGCACGCCCATGTCGACAGCAGGATAGTGTAGCTGACTGCGATCGTACATGGGATTCATCAGCCATTCGCTAAGTGTGATAGTAGGACAGTTGAGCAACGTACGGTACAGGGGTATCCTCTCTAGGAATCTGTCGAGCGCTGAACGCGCTGAACGCGCTGGCCGTCGGGTCGATTCGTCGTTATAGCCCATTTTGCAGTAGACCTTCTAGCCTCCGCTTACTTTCGTGGAGATCAAAGACCAGGATGAGTTCGCTCACATCTTATACCCCCTCGTCATGCGCCAACGAGTCGTGCTGGCCATGATGGGCCAGAGAGGGGGGTTGAGAAGAGAAAGGATTCAACATCGTATCAAAAGAGTGAAGTCATGCGAGGGGGAGTGGTGCGGGGCACCCGTTGATCACGTTCTTACGTGTAATTACGTAAGCAAACACGTCGCGTTAGAGCGAAAACAATAACAAAACATCCTTGATTGATGCTTCTCCTCAAACTGTCATTCTGATTGCCTGTCTCCTTCATTACTCATAAATCATTGTCGACTGCTCGTTCCCCTCGAAGCGACGAAGCAGCCGCTGCGAACATGCCAGCCGCGACGGGCTCGCCGTCAACCCACGACAGAGACAGACCTCGAGCTGTCTCCAAGAAGTTTGCTTCTGCAACCACGACAGCTGGGCATTCACCATCAGCGCGTTCTCCCGCCGACTCGCCACTTCAGCCCTCACGCCACGCCAATATCCAGTCGGCGCACGCAACCGCTCACGGCGACAGCAAGATGGCGGTGAACGACGATGCTGCGGAGAAAGCCAAGAGGAGGAAATCGGCTCATTTTGGCGATTTGGGCACCGGCTCTGGCTCTGGCTCCGGTGCCGCATCTAATGCGGAGGGAGGCAATCGATCCATGTCCTCAGCTACTACAGCGGGAGGGAAGAGAGTTGTTTCTGCCCTAGCGGTCCAAGCGCAAGCTGCGGCTGCTGGAGGTGCAGGTCTCGCAGGACACAGAAAGGGAAAGCGACTATCTGCTGTTGCGCCTAGCGCTCCCGAGGAAAGCAGGGAAGTGATGAATACCAATTTCGAAGAGTGGATGAAACTCGCTACGGACAACGTGAGTTTGTCACCGACCTTGAGCGGTTGTCCGGTTTGCTCATTGGCATTCGCATGCGCAGAAAATCACCGCGAACAATACGTGGAACTTTGCCCTTATCGACTACTTTGCCGATCTGACGCTGCTGCGTAACGGACCGGATGACCAGAGTCAGTCGTGTAATCGTATGGAGACGTGAAGACTCAAGCTGATGCCTTGCACGTACCCTAGGCATCAACTTCCAGAAAGCATCATGTACCCTCGACGGATGTATCAAGATTTGGACATCGCGAGTCGACAGTGTAGCGACCGAGACGGGCAAGCTGCTCAGTGGTCTAGCTGGTGGAAGCGGTAAGTGATCGATTGAGTCACCGGAGACTTACGGCTGACTTGACGTGCAGGTGGCGACGGAAATGTCGATGATGGAGAAGAGGGCGATGAGGAGGAAGGCGGCGAGCCTAAAGCGGTTCGAAAGGTATGTTGATCGTGTCTCCAGACCTTCAGCTCGAAACTGACTATCAAGCAGACCACACATCGGTCCGAAGCCACTCTCGCCAAATCATTCACGCAACTCCAGATCAAGAAATTCGACCTCGAGTTCACTGTTGACCCATTATTCAAAAAGACTTCCGCCGACTTTGACGAAGGTGGTGCGATGGGTTTATTGATGAATCACCTCAGTGTCGATGGCAAAGGGAGGGTCGTTTTCGATGCTGGAGATGCAGGTGGAGAGGAGGAAGAAGAGGACGAGGAGGTCGAGGCAGAAGAAGAGGATATGGTCGATCTTGACAAGCTCAGGGGTGCGTTTGTTCGATTGAATTCTGTTCGGCGCTCACTGGTGGTCTTGCAGAGTATGTCCCTTCCGTTGAAGCTACTAGAGAACTGGCAATCTCTACTACCCTATCCGCATTCCACTTCTCATCCGACCCCGATGCCGCACCTGACTTTTCCACTCTGCTCGGCTTGAAGGATACCTACCACGATGACGAGCCACGACAAGGGTATGAAGGAGATGATCTCGACTCGTTCCCTCAGCCTACGGGCGAGACTCACGATTTCTTCGGCGACGAGGATTTCGACATGGGTCCAGCTGGAGGCTTCGACGACGGCGCATCGATGGCCGGAGACGATGCCGACGCAGGCGACGTGTTCGGTGCTGGGTCATTGGCGATGGCCGGTCCGGGCGAAAGCCTCGGTCCGTTCGACCCTAGACGACAAGGCGGTCAGGGCGAGCTGGTCATGGCGCTCGGTACGGGCGAGGACGAGACGGGCATGTTTGACTATTTCGATAAAGGCTTTGGCAAAGCTTGGGCGGGAGCAGAACATTGGAAGCTACGAAAGGTCACTAGAAAGGGTGAGCGTGGCTCGACAAGATACTCACTACAATATACTGACAAGATAGGAATAGATGCCGGACCGTCGACGACCGCCTCGACGAGCAAGACGGCCAAAGCGGCCAAACAACCATTCACAATCGACTTCTCCGCTCCTTCCTCCTCTGCCACATCGTCCAAAACGCTCTTTGCCCCAGCAACGAAATCGTCCATCTCACTACCGTCTACACGGACAGCTTCGACCCCGCGATCGAGCAAGAAGAACGCTAGTGGCGCTACAAAGAGAAGAGAAGAATGGTTGTTGCCCGACGATATGCACTTTAGCAGTAGACAACTGCTGCGCCTATTCCTGAAACCAAAGTTCTCGGTGAGTATCACCCTGGTATTGGAAAGCGTCACTGACATGAACCTTCTCTTTACAGCTTCGGATGCGGCGAAATGCTAGTGCGGCGCGGATGGCTGGTGAGTAATTCTCGAGGCGTTGCAGACGATGTGGAAGCACGCTGACTCGCTTGCAGAAAACGTCAACGGCGAGATCGACGAGAACTTTTGGGCGCAAGCTGCTGCAGATCGGGCTGACTCGGCTGGCGATATGGACGGGATGGGTGAGATCGCTCTCTCCTCAGCGCTACTGCGCGACGAGCTGACTTTGATTTGCGTTGTTTCTTGAACAACAGATATGGACTCACAGCCTACACCGTTCGAATCGCAGTTCTTCCACGATGACGGGGACGACGCCTACGTCGACGACATGATCGACGCCGCGGACTCTGCGACCGTCATGGACCCCGGCGAAGCAGAGGATCTGTGGCAAGGTACTCAGGGGCAAGAGTTGCGGAAGAGCCGGCCTGAGAATGTCAACTTTGCGAAAAAGGCGAAAAGGGTCGATGTGAAGCGGCTGAAGGATGATATCTGGAGTGGGCTCAGGGCGCTTGTGCCGGACGAAAAGGAGAAGGATAGTTCGAGTGACGTGGCTGTGAGTCTAGTCTGTGACTGTGACTTTGACTGGGAAGTAATCGTGCTAATGGTTGTCGATGACATAGGAACCCACCACGCCGCCTGCAACGGCAGCAGCAGGAGAATCAAAGACGTTCGACAGCATAATCACCTCGCTCCGCTCCTCCTACCCGCAGGAGAAGATGTCCGAGATCTCAACGTCCTTCTGCTTCATATGTCTCCTGCACTTGGCAAACGAGGAGGGGCTGCGCATCGAGACTGCGCGATTCGACGGGAAGGACACGCAGGATATAGGCTATCAGGGCTTGCTCGAGGATCAAGATCAAGATCAATATCGAGATCTCGCTGGGCGGGCTCAGAACAAGATGGATTCTGGCGAGAGGGAGGATCGGATCGTGGGTGAACTGCAGGCGCTCAGAGTGTTCAAGGTGAGTTCTTGCGCCGCACCTCGCTACTCTCGCTTCGAGACAAGCTGATTGACTGTGTACAGGATCCCAACGCTGGACGAGCGGCGTAGTGCGTTTTGGTTACTTCTGTACGATATACGATATATTACCTATTATGAGATATGGCATGATAGTTGTTCTCTACTCTCTGGACGAGACTGAGCTGAGCACTGGCCTTCGAACAAGGAGCACGAGCATCGACGATGTGGAACGGCGACGACAACGACAGCGACTGCGACTCTTCACTTCAGTGCATTTTCACAGCGTAAATACAAAGCTAATTCACTCTCCTTCGTGATTTACCCCGACCGATATCAACATCGCATCTATATACAGTTTTTTTTTGTTCTCACTGCTCGAGTACTAACACTAAAAACTACCACGGCTACTCGCTACTCGCTGGTACCGACGGTGGCGGCGGCGGGCTGGTCGTCGTTGGAGTGGAAGCCCAACTTGGCCTGGACGGCGTCGGCGACTTTGCCCACGGCGCTCTCGGCCTTGGGGCCAAACTCCCACCTCCAGTTCCTGTATATGGCGGGGTCGATACCGTTCTCAAAGGCCTTGTTGCGCGCGGAGATCTGCTCGTTGAGGAGCTTCTCGCGCGTGGCCGAGCCCTTGTTCTTGAGGACCGGCAAGCGGTCGATGGCGTCCATGGCCAACGAGAAACGATCAGTCTGGTTGCGGATGGCCAGCTCGAGGGGCGTGTTGATGTTGCCCTTCTCCTTGTATCCCCGCACGTGGATGTTCCTCGATCCAGGGCGCTTGTAGGTCAGACGGTGCACCAACCAAGGGTACGAGTGGAAGTTGAAGATGACCGGCTTGTCGCTCGTGAAGTAGGCATCGAACTCTTTGTCCGTCAGACCGTGAGGATGGTCCTCGTGCGAGATGAGCTTGAACAGGTCCACAACGTTGACAAAGCGGATCTTGAGGTCGGGCAAGTACTTGCGTAACAGGGCCACGGCCGCAAGCGACTCGTGCGTGGGCACATCACCACACGAGGCGAACACGACATCGGGCTCTTCGTCGGCAGCGGTCGAAGCCCACTCCCAGATTCCGATACCCTTGGTGCAGTGCGCGACAGCCTCTTCCATATTGAGGTACTGCAAGTGGTCTTGCTTGTCCGCGACAATGACGTTGACGTAGTTCTTGGATTCGAAGCAGTGGGCCGCGACCGACAACAGACAGTTTGCGTCTGGGGGCAAGTAGATTCGGACGACCTCGGGGGACTTGTTGGCGACGACGTCGAGGAAACCAGGGTCCTGGTGGGTGAAACCATTGTGGTCTTGCCTCCAGACAGTCGCAGTGAGCAGGATATTGAGCGACGAGATCTTGGTCCTCCACTCGACTTCGAGACACTTCTCGATCCACTTGGCGTGCTGATTGACCATCGAGTCGATGATGTGAATGAACGGTTCGTACGAGTTGAGGAGACCGTGTCTGCCTGAGAGAATGTAGCCTTCAAGCCAACCTTCGACTGTGTGCTCGGAAAGGATCTCCATGACACGCCCAGCGAATGCGAGGTTGCCTCCGTCCTCGTCCTCGGAGAAATAGTCGGCCATCCAGACCTTTTTGCCAGCCTCGTATACCGCGCCAAGCTTATTGGATTCGGTCTCATCGGGACCGAAGAGACGGAAGTTGGTGCCGTTCTTCTTGACGATGTCGCGGATGTAAGTACCGAGACGAGCCATGGAACCAACGTTGGTGACACCAGGGTTAACGTCGAAAGCGTATTCACGGAAGTCGGGGAGCTTGAGATCCTTTCGGACGAGACCACCGTTGGACACGGGGTTGGCAGACATTCTCGACAGGCCCTCGGGCGCGAGCGCCTTGAGCTCGGGGATGAGCTGGCCTTCGGGAGTGAACAACTCTTCGGGCTTGTAACCGCGGAGCCAGTCCTCGAGGAGTTGGAGATGCTCTGGGTTGGTAGCGACATCGGCAAGAGGGATCTGATGAGCGCGCCAGTAGCCCTCCAGGTGGTGACCGCTGACATCGCGTGGGGCGGTCCAACCCTTGGGGCTTCGGAGAACGATCATGGGCCAGCGAGGACGGAAAGCCTTGCCAGAGTCACGGGCTTGCTTTTGGTATCCGCGGATCTCGGTGACAGCACGTTCGAGGGTCGCAGCCATGGCCTGGTGCATGGTCTCGGTGTCGGAACCTTCGACAAAGTATGGGGTCCAGCCGTAACCGATGAAGAGGGCTTCGAGTTCTTCGTGCGAGATACGAGCGAGGACGGTGGGGTTGTTGATCTTGTATCTGTGTGAGAGTGCGGGTCAGCACATGCGTAGATGAAATGATGAGAGAGAGAGGGAGTCAGGAAGATAGAACGGGAGAGCGTGAAAGGTAGTGAAGGAGGAGAGACAGGAAGAGGAAGAGGGCAAGCGTGGGATTATGGGAGAAAGAGGGAGACTGAGATAGAGGTGAGAAAGAAAGCGAGAGAAGAGGAGAAGTAGTGCGAGAGTGAGGTGAGAAGCAGAGAAGGGTGAAGTAATCGTGAACTACGACTTACCCGTTCAAGTGTAAGACAGGAAGGACCGCACCATCAGTGATGGGGTTGAGGAACTTTGTGCTGTGCCACGAGGTAGCCAAGGGTCCAGTCTCGCTCTCTCCGTCGCCGACGATGGTGAGGGTGATGAGGTCTGGGTTGTCGAAGACGGTACCGAACGCGTGAGAGATCGAGTATCCGAGCTCACCACCTTCGTGGAGAGACCCGGGAGTCTCGGGGGTGGCGTGAGAGCCGATACCGCCAGGGAAGGAGAACTGCTTGAAGAATTCGCGCATGCCCTCTTCGTCCTCTGAGCAGTTGGGGTAGACCTCGGAGTAGACGCCCTCGAGGTAGGACTGGGACAGGACGGCGGGTGCTCCGTGGCCTAGTAGTCAAGCGTCAGCTGAGTTCGGGTACAACGGTACAAGGTACGGTATGTGCATGGAATGAGAGATCGGAGGTATAAGGTATACTGCACGCACCTGGACCGGAAACGAAGAGACCGTTAAGGCCATACTTCTTGATGAGCCTGTTAAAGTGGATATAGGCGAAGATCTGGCCTGCGTCCGAGCCCCAGTGGCCCAGCAAGCGCGCTTTGAGGTGTTCGAGCTTTAGGGGTTCCTTGAGCAACGGGTTTTTCTGGAGGTAGAGCATGCCCAGAGCGAGGTAGAGGGATGCGCGGAAGTATCCCTCTGTCAACCGCAGCTCCTCTTTGGACAGCGGTTCACCTCTGACGGAGGATCGAGCTATCCCGAATGGGGAGAGAGACTCGGTGACTCCTGACATGGTGGGTGGGGAGTAGTTGTGGTTCGTATGTGATGTGGTGGTATTGGTATTCGTGTTAGTGTGAAGAGGAGAGAAGGGGGAATGGTGGGTCGCTGTGCTGCTGTATATATAGCATACGTCCCCCCACCACCCAGTACCCCGTTGTACTGTACGTATAACGTATAATGACGAGTGCTGTATCTGCACTGTACGGTGCGCGCTAATCCGTGGGAAACCGACAGCACACTTGCTGAAATACCCGACGCATTATGTAATCTAATCTCCTGCTTCTGGCGGAACATCCCGATCTGGCAGACCCAAATTGCCCAATTCAGCAATCGTGACCTCGGTCATCTCCAGGTGGCACCGCGCCCTCCTCCCCTTGCCCCGGAACTCCCAGGGCTGCGGCAACCTTGATAGCCATAATACGTTGGGCCTTGGGCTATGGGGCGCAAGGAACCAATGGACCGGGTCGGACAAGCTGCATGGTGCTAAAGTGCTGCTCGAAAGTAGATCAAGTGCGCGGTGGGTTCCGCCGAAGTCGTGCTCGGCTTTCACACGTAGCCATCAGGATTCAGAATCAAATCGTTGCGGCCACAGCCGTCAGATGGATTGCGGATATTACTGTTCTCTCCCGCTCACGTAGACTCTCGGAGACAGAAGCATCTTGGCCTTGAACGCCATACGTCTGGACCCGGCGGTCACTTGCGACTCTGGTATTGTATGTTGTGATTCGCAGCGGCCACACCCGCTGCTGAGAATTTGCGATGGAATGCATGCTGATGACCTGCTTCTAGAAAGTGCGACCAAGTGTACGACTCTATAGTGTGAGAGCGAACCGCGACATGGCCCTGATCCGAGCGCCGAAATGGTAGAAGACCAAAGGGATCGGAGCGAGTCCGAGCGCCAGGAAAGCCAGTAGCGCCATGGCCCATGTCGACTACAGTAGTAGCATCAAGGCACTAGTAGTCAGCCCTGGCCTCATTTGTTTCATGTGCTCCAGTAGGGCAGAGAGTACTCACGGAATACCCTAGATTGTGCACCATGGCCTGAGTAAACAGCGGGAATCCGGCGCCTACGAGGGACCGCACCTGCGTCGCTCTCCGTCTCAGCACCTCTCAAGTTCCCCATTATCCCCCAGAATCTGTCCTGCGGGATACCTGCAGGATCCTGAAGTACTCACGAGCGTGTTCGCAGCAATGGCGCTGTTCGCGAATGAGCGGTACACTGCGTTTCCAAGTATTTTGTAATTAGCGGCTGGCAGGCTAGTGTGACCGAATATGTATCACGACAAAACTCACTATCGATGATGTATATGATACCACTGAACTCTCTGTCAGCACAGAATATATCACTAAGGGACAATGCTACGTACCACTCGAAGATGAGCACCATGCCGCACATTGAGAACCCCAGCGCTACGATTGAGGGCCATGGCGAGGCGCATTGCGCAGGGCCAGTGAATGCGAACCAGAACAAGCCTATTGCTGTGACGTGTGACGTGTTTCAGCTACATTGCTCCGTTGCCCCGTTGCAGCATTGTCAAAGAGCGACAGTGCGTTGTAACGATATGTATATGATAGTGAGGACTCACGAAGCATGACTGCGCCCATGCCCATGGGGATGAAACGCTGTTCAGGCAGACTATCTTCGCCCGAAGCTCTGAGCACGCGCCCATAGCGCATCATATCGAGAATAATGAAGCTTCCTCCGAAGAGAATCCCGACGAAGACCGACAAGAACGGGAAAGTGGCGTGCAGAGTGGACATGCCGCGGAGTTCACCGTAGATGACCGGTAGCGCAGCCATGAGCATGTATAGAAGGGCATAGACGAACGACATGTAGATCGTGATGACCAGGAGCACTGCGGGTACGCCACACGTCAATCATCCGTTATCCATAAAGTATCAGTAGAGGCCAGGAAGGAGCTGGGAGGTGGGTAGGAGTGGGTCTACGCCCCACTCACTAGGCTCGGTGAAGAGCATCTTGATTGGACGCAGGATGTATCGCGCCACAATATCGGACGGCGTGACGACGATCGTGTCCAGTTCCGAATGCCAGGCCCAGTTCTGCGTCTCGTGTCGCCGGTGCTTGGCGACGCGTTGCAGGATGATGGGCGCGTAGGATTCCTCCATGAACAGCGCGAGGAGGGCGGTCGTGACGACGCCGAAGATGGTCATGAACCTGGACGTCTCCCAATCAGCCATCAGTCTTCCTTGACCATCAAAGGACGATTAGTGGGAACGACGCAACGCAACGCACCACTCAGTCCAGCGCCAGCCGTACGTATCCGAAATCCCCGCCAGCGCCGCGCCTATGACGGGCCCCAACGCTGGTCCTCCCGCAGTAGCCACGGCGAAAAAGGACACTGCGCCCTGCACATGCAGCGCATCGAAAATATCGTGAAAGCTCCCTCCGCCGATAGCGTACGGTGCTGCGCCGAAGACCCCACCGAGGAATCGGCCCAGCATTACCGTGGTCAGGTTCTGTGCTGCGGCCGTCTGGATCGCGAATGTCGTCGAGAGGAATATGCCTATCACCAATGGACGTTTCCGGCCTAGCACTTCAGAGGCCGGACCGAAGATCGAGGGGCCGCATGCGAAGCCTAGTACCTGCATCACATCAAGTGTCGTATCAGCAATGCCTCTATGCGTTTGCTTGCAATAGGGACGGTCTGCACAGAGAGAGGAGCGAGCGCGCTCACAAACATGTTATTCGCCAGCTCAGCCACGACCTGCCCGACGCCAAACTTCGCCTGGATCTCAGCGTTCGCGCCGTCGAAGATCGCCGAGCCTATCCCGGCAAACATCGTAGCGAGAGTCATCAGCGCCAGCTGCCCGGCCTTTTTGCTCAGTCTACGAAAGGCACAGATGCGCATCAGCTGTGTACTATACTGCCATGCAAGTCCTACGACGACTTTCACTGAGTAGGTGGATAGGTGAACAGGTGGAGAGGTGAAGGGACTCACGGCCAATTCTGTGGATTCCGAACATCGTCCCCGCCTTCAAAGGTCACTTCGAACGCGCCCTCTTTGGCCACTATCGCGCCGGGTATCAACTCTAATGGGACCTGACCCAAGATCCGCTCGAGGTGCTCCATGTCCCGTGTCCTGATTCGGCGCACATCGTGCAACGTGCTTGACGCGGAGACTTGGGCCGCACCTTCGGCTTCGGGCTGATTCGTGTTGCTTCCAGCTTCGTTTCGGGTTATCGTATTGGTCTCATCGTGATTCTCGATCGACATGTTCTAGACTTCGCGAGTGACGGGTGACGGGTGAAAGGTGAAAGACTGGTTGGGGTCTAGTGACTGACAATGCTCGTGTATCCGCGTCGACACGATATAAGGCGATAATCGATGCTCGATACTCGAGTAGGCAAATGTCAATTGCTTATTCTCAAGGTAGCAAGTACAGGACAAGCCGATATCGGGCTCCGCTTTCCTAGCGATGCAAAGTACATGTCCGACCACCGTTGATCGCTATCGACCGCCGCACTGCAATCGAAATTTGCAGACCGTGTCGCGTCGTAGGGAAGGGAAAGGAAGGGAAACATGACAAAGCATGGCTAACGATCCATGACCAATGACGGTGCACTGACAAAGCACTGACAAAGCAGGACGAGGCGACGTGGATGCGGCCACGGACAAATACAAGCGAGCGAGCGAGCGAGCGAGCGCAGCATCCTGACTGGCATGCGGCGTCTACTTTGAAATATCAATGAAAGCAAGATATTCCTGCAACGGGACTGATTTTCTCATGTTGCGGTACTCGTAGTTCTATCCGACTACAGTAGCAGGTGATTACCCTAGCAGGGGTTTTAAGCGGTTGCCGCTAGGGTGAGTACCCTTACCACCTCGTGCAGAACCCTTTTAGAACGTAGTGATTCCAGCGCTACGACTATGATTCACATGCATAACTCATATTCTGCGGACTGCCCTACTTTTCCTCGAGGAATCCGGAGGCTCAGAAGCTCAGAAGCTCAGAAGCCGAGAAGCCGAGAAATCGAGAAGCCGATGCAGAACGTTGTCTCTGTACCATCTACCTTCCATGCGACTACATCGTGCATCTCGTCACACAGCTTCGACTTCATTGAAAGGTCTGATCATATGACTATGCTTCACTGCTCATTCATGTTACCAGAATATGTCAGCTCAGGAGATCAGCTTCTCAGTGCACTCGAGTGGCGATAATTTGATCGTGATAGCTTATCTGTGTGCAACGTAACATCATTATAACAAGTTGCCAATCATCATGTCCTTCATTTCAGGATCAGAAGTTATACCTGTTACCGCCTCAACAACAGCCTTAGCCACGGCCATGACCACAATGGACCGCCTTGACACCCTCGACGGCACCGCGAGGTCGCTGGGCGGTGTGAGCACAGTATACTTTCGCTCTAGGTGGAACAAGGGTTCGATACCGTTCTGCGCCTCGTGCAACAAGGGGATCCAGGCTCGCAACGTTATTACCGCGGTGTACAAACTGGATGATCATGGTCGAAAGGGGGATACGGCTGATGGGCTGTATCATCGTCAATGCGAGCCCTCCTTCGCGCTGACTGCAGCCAACGCAGAACATTGGAGCTGGTATCAGCTCACCAAAGAGCGGGACTACGACGATCTGCGAATTACCACCCATCGTTTCAAGCCTTGGGGGGATACCGACCATCAGTGCCCGAATCCAACGTGCGGACAAGCGATGCGTCGCGGCGACCAGGTCTGCCGTGTGCGCGTCGCCCAAGAGCCCGATCCGCACAAGACCTCCCGCATCATGTTTATCCACCCGTCTTGTCTGCCCGACTTCCAGATGGCCAGTCCTTCGCGGACTGCCAAGTTGGACAGAGTGCACAGAGCGCACCGCCGCTCACACCCTCTCGTAGTGACAAGCTCAGACTCGGCTTCAGCAGCCGCCGCCGCCGCCGCCAGCGAGACGGCGAGTGGGGCACTGGCCCCCAGTTCGGTAGAGCGTTCTGCGCGTTTGGCACACGCAGAGCAATGGATGTGGTATCACCTCAGCGAGCAGACGTCATACGACGATTTGTCCTTGAGCACGACTCTCACGTATCATCTGGACCAGTGCCCTAATCCCTCGTGTCGACAGCCCATGTACCGTGGCACATCGGTCTACCGTATAGGTCGCAAATATCGGATGCTCTCAAATGGCTGCGCGAGCTTCATGCATATCCACCCTCATTGTCTGTCCGACTTTCAACGGGCCTCACCTACATTCCAATCTTACCGCCAGTCAACTTTCAATACTAACCCGTGGACAGCGTACGATCTCTCAATGTCAGCTTATATCAACCCGGCGTCTTCTGGCTGGTACAACTATCTGCCACCTCCACAGTCCGCAAGTCTCACCATGCCGTTGCCTCTAGCTTATCAGCAGTCGCCAGGTACAACAAGTTTCAACCCTACTGCAGGATCCTTTACCCCTGGAGCACACCACACGTCCAGCACTAACGAACAGCTCACCATAAGCCTGGCAGGTTCTTTAGGTCCACAAGCCGGAGCTGATCAACCATCACACTCTTCTTTTAGGGAGTGGTCGGTGAACGGCACCAACTTCGATCGAGATGTGTGACATACCGTACCACTTCAAAGTCTGGCCATCATGTAGAGCATGGAACACTCGTGCGACTGAACTGTGCGTCTCTACCTAGATTCATTTGGCGTCCAGAGTATGCTACAGCACCACTATCTTTACACAGATACCAGCTTCGACTTGAATGAAAGAATTGACTATTCTCTCCTTCCCTGTTAAACATCTAGCGAGAAGCCAGCGCTGCCCAGCGCTGCCCAGCCTTCCTTTAGTGATCCACGATCGAAGCCATAGGAAGCCTAGCACTGTGCACTAGTATACTGTGAAAGTGGCCAATACTGCAGTCGACCTTGACAGCCTATCTCCGCCTCTTCCTCTCTTCTTGTTACAACGTGACTTGTTTCTCCACGAGCGAGTTGCCAAGTTCAAGTATCCTGCTGGGCAGAGCATATTATACTTATCATTACTGCTACTACTACTGCTACTGTGGCTGCTCCGACAAGTCTACGTTCCGCGCCCCAAATCCAAACGACGTGTCCATCTCTGCTCGCATTCAGGATCAGTACGGTGTACCATTATAACCTGCACACACTTCCAGAATCATATAATTTCGGTTCACTCACCCAACGCTGGCAGGTCGAGCCACGGTAACAGATTAGTCTGGGTACTGGACCCCCATATATTCTGCTGTTGCAGACCGTACACCGACGCTGCTCCCGCATGCCCCGCATGATCCACATCGCTCAAGGGCATATTCCACTGGCTGAGCGGATCGTACGACACTTGACCGAACCCTTCGTTGAATAGCTGTTCGGCGGCAAAGACGTCAAAGTCGAATGGACTCAAGTTGGTGGACTGCGATAATGGCGGGCCGGTCAGATCGGGTATATGCGATTGTGAATGCGAGAGCGATTGCTGATGATGATGCTGGTGCTGATGCTGGAGTTGCTGCTGTTGCTGGGTTCGAGGTGAACTGGGGCGCGTTTCAGGTGGGAGGAAACGCCGTTTCCGCGCTTCGCCAATCACCCGCCGGAGCTGCTGAGCATGATGGAATGCGGGGACTGCGGCACACAGACAAATTAGTCAACGCTTGTCCTGTTCTTTAGCAGGTCGTGATCAGGTCATGAGCACTTACATTGCGCCAGCACGTCTGCGAGCTGAGTAAGGTCTTTGGCCGTTTGTCGCGGGTCGACATGTTCAGGGAACAGACTGGCCAGTCGAAGATATATCCGCGATACGCTAGCCAGCGCAACGTGCGAGTAGTGGTTCGCATGGACAAGTTTCTCTTTCTGCATTGCACATGACGTATCAGTATCAAGCATCACGACACGACTTGGGCAGCGACATACCTCTGTGGTGAGAATGTTGTTGACGACCAATCGCGCATCGTTGAGACTAGCTTCGAGCCAGCGGCGACGATGGGGCGATAGTTTGATGATATCGGCAGCGTTTCGGATGTCCATCAGTAGGCGAGAGTTGGCCAGAACGCTGTCAGACAACTTGTCAATAGGTATTGCGCAGAGTGAATAGACTGGACGTACGAGTTAAAGCAGCGCTGAGTGGTGACTAGATTGAACGTCAGCGACGGTCTACTTCAGTTATCTTTTTCGAAGGTACTTACGGTCTGTGACGAGAAGGTCGTCTTGCGAGACACCACGTTGCACTGTTGACGTTTGCGATCAGCGAGCGTCGTTGTAGGAAGCATTTGCTCACGATAGTACTCCTGCCATCGAGTCTCCCATGCACGAGCTCCTTCGTTGAACAGCTGCAGTACGCGATCGATATTATTATTATCTTTCGCAAGACATAATCTGTGTAAAGGGACTGTTGATGCGTCGTCAGTATGTGCCAATCCTTATTTGCTGGCTTGGCTCACGGCGAAGTAAAAGTAATTCGCAAGATGCGATGGTGCGACTGTCGGTCGGTAGAGCTGAAGGGTGGTTGAGCAGCGCATGTGCGTGCGGCATGATATCATCTTCGTTCATTGCAAGTGGGCGATAATGGTTATATGCCATCCTACAAAACATCAGCATTGCTGACGACACGAGAATACAGATAGCAAGTGACTCACTCCAGAGCCATCTTGGATACTAATAGCCATAATCGCGATCCGACAATCAAGGCATGAGGCGATTGTGCGTGATGGGCCGTAGATGACGAGGCGAGGGTGCCTTCCAAGCGAGGCAGACATTCGTGCAGCTCCATATCAAGGCTGTGTACGATATTAGAACGAGACTATGTATGCCTGTATTTGCTTACGCGATATTGATGGCGTGGGATCCAGGTCGCCATCCGGTATCGCCCCATGATGCATAGACGACTGTGTGCAGCAGTATCAGCTGACAAGCCCGATCGGCTGGTGTTACTCACTCATTGCCTGAAGCGATTCGATGGTGCATACAGGTGAGAAGAGCGTTGTCTTGCCTGTGCGACGTATTGAGCTTCATTGCGTATCATGAGTATTAGGGCAGCTCACCGATATGTTCCGCATGCTCCTTGAGACACCGCTGAAGAGTGCTGATATCGCTTCCCGCATCCTGGATCTTTGCCCCGACATAGAGGATGGAGGTGATAGAGAACGCAGAGCGCTGACGGAGGCTGTCGGGCTATAAGCACGGACTCTTACTTATCAAAAAAACGGCCAGGTACTCACCTTGACCATGTGTCGTGTGACGGGTCGTATACAGGCATGAAGGTGTGTGCGCACTTGAAGAATCTGTGCGCCAGAGTCAGATGAGCAGCAGCAGTAATAGTAGTAGTAGAGAAGCAAGGCTGACGCACAAGTTGAACAGTTCCCGTCCATGTTCTTCTGTTAGTAGTCCAAGATCGACTGGATCCGGTATGGCCTCCCGCGTTGACCCTCTTTGCATGACGCTGTTGGCGAAGGAAGCGCGCTTGCGTTTATTGCTTCTAGCATGAACGTCTGTCGCTACGTCCCGATCGACGGACGGTGTATGGTGGTGCGTTGCTTTGGCTCTGAAGCGATTGGCCGGGTCGCTAGGCGAGACATGGCCTTCTGCGCGCATCCTCGCGCTTTCCTCCCCTCTGAGCAGCGAGCGCATGAGCAACAACCCTTCTTCCTCCTCCTCTTCCTCCTCTTCATCTTCTTCCTCTTCGCCCTCCTCCTGTTCCTGATCATCGGTCCGATTCTCCCTGTCCGATCGGGCATCGCTGTGCCCATCGAGCTTGGGCAGCGGTACAGACCCCGTGCTTTGGGTAGTGGGAAGCGCGGGAGCGGAGCCTGGCACGGAACCGGGATTGGGAATGGGGATGGGGACGACTGAAGCCAGCTGCTGAACCCATTGTTCGAGCGATTGGGCGGGTTGCGAAGGCGTTCCATTCAGCGAGCGCTGATTCGACGGAGAGATACTGTGTGTGGAAGAGCGTTCTGCGAGACGAGATACGAAGTCATATCATGTAAGCGGTGGTCTTGTGCAGGAGGGAAGATACGGCCACTCACGCAGAAAGCGCTGTTCGACAAGTGATCCTTCAGGGGCAGGATTAGTCGGCGCAGGAAGAACGCGGTGCAAGAGAGAAACGACGTTATCGATACTGCTCTGCACCTGCCGCATCTGATCTTCCAGCGCGAAGACTTTCCTATATGCATCGAGCGACAGATAGTTAGCACAAAAAGGATCTCGACACTGTCGATGCCAAGACGACAAGAAGGGAAACAAGGTGCTCACGACTGCAGACCCCTCCCAGGCCTGGGTTTGTACTTTGACACATGCGGCGGGCGAGTGCTTGCCCCCTTGGCTCCTTCTGCCATCGTAGCCTGCTTGCTACTCGTAAGCAATATCGATAGTGGAGTTGAATGATGGGTGAAGAAATGCATTTCGAGCAATGACTCCGAGTCACATGTCCGGCAACAGCAGAAGATGACGGCAGCAGATTGCTCCGTGAGTAGTACAGGGCAAAAGCGGCAATGCGCTTTCCCCGGATCGGAGCCTGTCGGGTTAGTTGTGCATCGCTTCATTTGCTTCCATTCGACCCTGTCTAGCAGAGTGCCTCTATGTGCGATGCATGGGTCATGATACTGTATAGACTACGTTCATACTTTGAGCCACGCAGTTGACTCTGGCGGGATCTGGCCATCAACCAGACCTTGTTCAGAGGAAACAAGCAGTACTTGGCCCTTTGGTAGGGGTGCAGGTTTATCAGAACCGTTGAAGACGACATGCCATCCCCCCGGTCGTTCAAAGTGCAGCAAGTCCTCGTCCTGCGAATCGCTCTGGACCCATTTGACTTCCTCGAGCGTCTGCAATTCCCGCCGCAGCTGAATAGCCCGGCGATAGAGATTCAACGTGCTCCCCGCGTCCCGCTCCTCGACGTCCACAGCGTACTTCCCAAAGTACGCTGGTAGTGGCAGATGCGCGGGTTTACCGTGTCCGAAACCCAAGTTCTGGGTGGAGTTGCTCTCCCATGGAAGTGGGACTCGACAGCCGTCTCGCCCTACTTCTTTGCCTTTAGTCCGGAAGAACGTGGGGTCCTGTCTCTCTGCATCTGGGATTTCGATGACTTCGGGCAGTCCCAGTTCCTCGCCCCTGTATTCGACGTATGAGCAATGTGCATACTCCTGCACCTTTAGGCCAAGGACTCACTGATAGATGTACGTCGAGCCAGGAAGACCCAACAGAAGTAGCGTAGCGGCTCTCCCTCTCCTCAACCCCTTCTCAATGTCCACGGGTGGATTCTGGAATCTGTCAAAGAGCCAGTCATTGCACGCGAGCGTAAAGTGCTTGTGGTTATCGTTTCCAGCGATGTCGGGCATACCATATCTGGTCGCATGACGAACGATCTGTGTCACATTCAATTGGATTAGTGATCGCACACACAAGGTTGATTGCGCTGGTACCACTCACATCATGGTTGGACAGGACCCAGGTGGTGCTAGATCCAGTATCGAGACTGGCCTGCAACGAGTGCTCGATGCATGCTCGATATTCTTTGGCGTCAAAGTTGCAGAGCAGCATGTCGAACGAGAAGGCTTGGCCGAGACCGTTGGACGATGCATAGAGGTACTTGCGGTCCGGCGCGACCCAGGCTTCTGCGACGGCGCTGTAGATATCATCGTCAGTAATGTCACTCATTCGTTTAAGCATTACGGATTGACGAGAAGCACTGACATGAGAGGCGGTTCGTACTCGTTGAAGACCTTTCGCCATGATCTGAAGATCTCCTGCGTATCGTCTCGGTCCAAGATAGGGTGGACGAGGTGCGCATTGCCATTCCTCAGCTTTTGCTTGGTCAGCTCCACGAGCTTCTCCCACGTCGGCAGAACGCCAGACATGTCTTTTGTGATGCCTTGAGCGACGTCGATGCGGAACCCGGCAACGCCCCGATCGCCCCAGAATCGTAAAGTCTTGATGAAGTCGTCCTTCACATCCTGGTTGTCCCAGTTGAAGTCGGGTTGGGAGCTGTCGAATTGGTGGAAAAACCATTGTCCGTCGTCCAGGCCTGTGGGCGACCAAGACGGGCCCCCGAACGTTGACTGCCAGTCGGTAGGCGGCTGATCTTTGTTCTCACCGAGACCTGAACACACTCAGCTTTTGCTACAGCACTGTCGCGCTCACCATCTTGGAAAACATAACGGTCCCTCTCCGCAGAGCCCTTTCCCGCTTTCAGAGCAGCTTGGAACCATTCATGGTCGTCGCTCGAGTGATTAGGCACGATGTCGACAATGACTTTGATCCCAACTTCCTTCAACGCTTCGAGCATCTCATCAAAGTCGGCCAGAGTTCCAATCTTGGGGTCCACATCGCGATAGTCCGCAACGTCGTCTACTCATCTTAGCACTAGCTCTTCTGCATACGCATGATGTACGAGCCAACTCACATCCGCCATCTTTCAGTGCCGAGGGATAGAACGGTGATAGCCAAACTGCATCGATAGCCAGTGATTGCAGGTATGGCACTTTGGCTGTTATGCCTTTAAGATCACCGATACCGTCGCCGTTGGCGTCTGCGAACGAACGAGGGTAGATCTGGTAGATGACAGCTTGACGCCACCATTCGGTGTCTGCGAGCTGTCAGTTGGGTTCTCAAAGTGCTGCACCACTCCAAGAGATGCTCACCAGGGTGTTTCTGCAGCATGACGGTGGTAACAGACGTTTGAATGGACTACTGAACGAGGTGGAGACTGTAACTGAGCTGAATCTTTCAGATTAAAGTAGCCGACGCAATGTCCTTTCCTACGAGTAGTCATTCCAAAGTTGGTCATGTGGGGGATAACGTGCACAATCACAATGACGCCAGCGACGCACGGTGGTCATCCGCTACATGGCCGGTTCCCATGAAGCGCAGTGAGCAGCCGACATCCGACAGCTGACATCTGATAGTCTGTATTGATGCGACGTGTCTCGCGAGTATTTGAAATGTGAACCAATTCAATGTCGCATTTCTGTTCACCAGATCTAATTCTAAAGTCGCATTAGCTATAATAGGAATTGGCAATTCATTCCCCGTCTCCCAGTGCCCTTCCGCAGCAGTCAGGTACCGCCGGGAAGTCTCGCTACTCGCTTCTCTGCCCGCATGTGACTTGCAGCCCCACGGAGACCACGCTCCTTAGTCTAGGAACTCAACAACTCGGTGGTGCGGGTGACGAGATGATGTGCATGTGTTCGCTAACTCGACGTCTGCCGTCGCCGGCACCAACTCGAGCTTTCGCTGAATAGAATACGAGTCAAGCTTTTACATTACGAGTAGTCTATCCAGCTGATCGTCCGCATACTCGTACGTACTCTCCCATAGCCGCAGCAATCGCACGTCGCATCGTCGCACCGTCGCATTCGCTCCTTCACAGCCTCGCATGCGACACTGTTCCTGAGAGACGAACTTCTCACGGCCGTATTCAGATTTTGCGTCATTCGACATTCACCGACCAGCTGAGGTGAGTGCAGTCATGGGGTCCCGATTGTCTCCGGCTACTCCTACTGCGACGGCCAGTCTAGCTGACGAAACGATCTGCACAGGTGAAGGGGATATAAGAGGTGCCCCGAGTCCGTTCGACGTAGATCTCTTTTCATCCCCGCATCCACATCTCGAAACTCGAAACTGAATCTGAATCACGAGACAACACTACCACACGACCACTCCACCCCTCCAGCACAAGATGGAAGACAAGGTCACTACCGAACAGAACGTCCTCGACCAGGTCCGACACGACATCGACGACTACAATGGCGTCGTCGCGTCAGCCAAGTTGGCCGTCGAGGCTGAGAAGACCATGACCTTCATGGAAGGTATTCGTCGATACCCTAATGCCGTCGCATGGTCTATGCTGCTGTCTACTGCCATGTGAGTCATCTATCCTAGACACATGCACACGACCATCGCTGACATGGCACAGTATCATGGAAGGCTTGTAAGTGCTTCTAGCGGATTCGAATCTGCAGCAACTGACTTCCTCAACAGCGACGTCGTGCTGCTCAATAACTTCTACGCGCTGCCTCAATTCAACCAAAAGTATGGCAAGAAGCTAGCAGACGGTACATACACCATCTCCGCAGCATGGCAAGCGGGTCTCTCCAATGGAGCAGGTCAGTACCACTTTCTGTTGCGTTAGTGGATCTTAGCTGAACTCTTGAATGCACGAATGCAGGCGTTGGCGAGATTTTCGGCTTGGCTATCAACGGATGGGCATCGGAACGATTCGGTTATCGCAAGACTATGATGGTCTCGGTGAGTTGATACGTGTTTGCACTGCGAGATTTGTATGCTTACTTTTGCCTGGGGCACAGCTCTCCGCCATGATCTGCTTCATCTTCATCCCTTTCTTCGCCCAAAACGTTCAAACCCTTCTCGTAGGCGAGATCCTCCAAGGGTGAGTTACGCCGTCTATGCCGCATGCACTAGGCTAACGGTACATCAACACAGTATCCCATGGGGTGTGTTCCAGACCCTCACCACGGCCTATGCTGCTGAAGTCACCCCGGTGGCTCTTCGTCCATACCTCACCGCCTACGTCAACATCTGCTGGGTACTTGGTCAACTCATCGCGTCTGGTATCCTGCGAGGTATTCTGAACTGGGACTCTCAGTGGGCGTACCGGGTTCCTTTCGCTCTTCAATGTGAGTTGACTCCCTTCTTTGGCTGCCGTAGAATGACAGCTGACGTTCTGGTGGCATAGGGATCTGGCCCGCACCCATTCTCATCGGATGCGTTTTCGCTCCCGAATCGCCTTGGTGGCAAGTCCGAAAGGGCAAACACGAGGATGCGCGACACACCATCAAGCGCCTGAACAAGGACGCTTCCCCCGAAGAAGTCGAGTCTTCGCTCTCACTCATGATCCACACCAACGCACTTGAGAAGTCGATGGCGGAGGGCACCAGGTACTGGGACTGTTTCACGGGAGTCGACCTTCGTCGTACCGAGATCGCTGCTGGTGTCTGGGCGATTCAGAACTTGTGTGGATCTGGTGAGTTTTTGTGTCAAGTCATGTATTGTATGCTGAGATGGCCTATACAGCGTTCATGGGTTACTCGACGTACTTCCTCGAACAAGCAGGTCTTGCTACCACCAACGCATTCAACCTGTCAATCGGCCAATACGCCATTGGTTTCTGCGGCACTGTCACTTCCTGGGTGAGTCAATCGATTATTGCCATGGGTGGAAGCTGATTCCATATCCCAACAGTTCCTCATGAGACACATCGGTCGACGTCGATTGTACCTGGGCGGTTTGATCGGACTTACCAGCGCATTAGTCATCATCGGATGCCTCGGTTTCATCTCCCGCTCCAACACCAACTCACAGTGAGTCACCGTTCTTTCGGATCCAGCTGACATTGGTAGATGGGCTATTGGCGCTCTGCTCCTTATCTACACTGCGCTGTACGACGGCACTGTCGGGCCGGTCTGCTACTGTCTCGTCGCTGAGATCTCGTCCACTCGTCTAAGAGCCAAGACTGTCGTGTGAGTCAATCCGACTACTATCGATCGGCGTGTTCAGTACTGATATGGCTTCTGCAACGACTGCAGCATCGCGCGTATCGTCTACAACATCTTCGGTATTGTCAACGGTATCATCATGCCATACTTCCTGAACACGACAGAGCTCAACTGGGGTGGGAAGACGGGTCTCTTCTGGGCCGGCATGTGCTTCCTCTGTCTCATCTGGACCTACTTCCGTGTCCCCGAGCCCAAGGGCAGGACTTATGGTACGTCCAACTCGCAAGTGCAATGCTGTACGCACAAGCTAACTTCAGAGGTGATAGGCGAGCTGGACGTCTTGTTCGAGAACCGGGTCTCCGCTCGCAAGTTTGCCCGTACCGAAGTCGACCAATTCGCAGGGCACGGCCAAGGCTCGCAAGATCAGTATGTCACCGAGGACGTGGATGAGAAGAACAGGCATTTTGCGCATATCGAATAAAGAGCGAGGTATACTACGGTGCAGTATGTCGATCGAACAAAAGAAAAGTAAAATATTCGTCCGCGTAATCCATATACAGATAGCACATACAAATAGCGAAAGCGTCATTGGGCGTGAGCGATAAGGTGTCCCGAAGTGCACCGTCTAGCAGAACGCATCTTTCATTTTAGGTAGTCGGGTAGCCGTATCATGCAGAATTCATCATAACACACCGGCAACGGGTGCCGTCAATTAACCAGTTCACCCTATTCAGGGAGTGAGAGAGAGAGAGAGAGAGAACGACGTTGGTCCAGGCTGCGAACCTATGAGAGGGAGGAGCTCTCCCCAACCCGAAAGTCAGCCCCTGAATAGCTTATCAGCTGACTATCTACCAAACGGGGAAAAGTCTCTTGTGCGAGTACCTACAGTACCGTCGATAGCCACGCGCGGTTGTGCGGGTGTGCAGGTGTAAGCGATATCGCCTGCCCCGCTATCTGACATATTGTTGAGCATATCTCCTCCTCCCATCTCTTCACTAGTAGACTGGTACCACTACACACACCTCTTCACTCGGAATCGGAAGGACTAGGACTCGCGGTCCATGTCGCCCACCAGCACCAGCACAGTCCACTCAACCAAGTCTGCATCCTTATCGCCCCCGGGCAAAGCACTGCAGCCGTTCCAATGCAGTGTGTGCCAAAAGCGTTTCACCCGACATGTGAGTGCATGCCTGTGAGAGCTGGCATGTCCAGCTTCTTCCGCTTTGTGCTTGTGCTTGCATTATTGACGGGGTGTGTCGCACGGCAGGAGAACCTCAAGCGACATTATGCTGGTCATCTGGCGTCGGAGAAAGGCTCCAGCTACCCATGTAGTGAATGCTCGACGACCTTCTCCCGCTCAGACCTCCGACAGCGTCACATGAAGCGGAAACATGCCCCCAGAGCCACTCGACCGCCTGACGGATACACGCAATCTACACCGTCTCCGCCGATCGACCACCTGACCCAACAACCACAGCAGAATGTAGCGATACCGCGAGATTCTGACGGGAGCTTCGAGTTCGATAATCTTTTCCCGGATCTGGCGGCGAGTCATCAGAGCGCATCCATAATATCGGAGCTGCTCAACGCATCATCTTCCGATGACTCCTTTCTTCACGTCGATCCCTTTGCTCCGCAGCCCTCGGACAGACGGGACAGTGAGTCGTTTCTGCTGTCATCTGCCTTTCAGCATAGCTGACGGAATTCAGGTGCGATACACGAGGTCGATGCCGTGGCGCAGCTACTGTCCAGCCTGTCAGATAGCACCGATCAATTGACTTCGTCCTACTCCGAAGTCAATCTGACTCCCGATCGCGGACCAAACCTATCCCCAACAGACATCGCGCTCGGGGTCGATCTATACTTTGATCATGTCTCGCATTCGCTCCCATTCCTCCATCGACCGTCGTTCAGCAGAGAGACTGTGTCGCGCCCTCTGCTCATGGGCATCCTGTGCCTCGGCTATCAATATCATAGTGATTTGGAATTGGGCAAACAGCTCTCACTGCAGTGTTTCCAGCACGGTCTGGCTTTAGTCGATTCGACGAACTCGAGCAGCTCGTCAGCGGTAGAGACATTGACGATGATCCAGGCGCACCTGCTGCTTCAGATGTACTCGGTCATGTACACTGGCGGGCAAGAAACATCACATGGATGGAGAATGCACATCAAGTCTGTTGAGGTGAGTTGCTTCGCTTGTCGACATCGTGATCGTGCTCATCATCTATTGTACAGCTATCGCGAAAGGGCGGATTGACAGAACCGCTTCCGGTGAAAATGAGCACCACAAATGATCTCGATGCGCTCTGGCGGACATGGATCCACGCAGAAAGTCACAAAAGGTGAGCTCCGCGCTGCACAGACATTTACACCAGCTAAAATCATTCGACTCAGAACACTCTTCGCCGTCTATCAGCTCGACGCAACGTGGTATCTCATGCTTTCGGTGCCGCGCTTCCTGTCCCACCTCGAGATCAAACACGACATGCCATGCTCTCCCTCGCTGTGGACCGCAGGGTCCGCTACCGCATGGGCTCACGGTACACTTAGCAGCGGCATTTCCTCCCCGCCGACCTGCAGATACAACGCCGTCGTGCGCGCTTGTCTGTCTGGTTCTGCACCTGCAGCGCTCCACTCGCTCGATGCGTACGGACTGTTGATGGTGATTCTATTCGTTTACTCGAGTGTGAGGGAAGTCTCTGGCTGGTCGACCATGACGGGCAGAATGTGTTTTGAGCGTTTCGAGGTGAGTCGCCGACACTGCACTACATGGCGACATGTATACTGAGACGTCTCCAGGCTTTGCACACTTCATTAACGACGCTGGAGCCTCTCATCGCGGCTCGAGCATCCCTGGACGGCAACCAAGCGGTGTGGTGCGAAGCGACCTGGCACATGGCGATGATCGAGCTGCTGAACTGGTCTTCGGCGCACACCAACGGCAGTGTCGAAGCGACAGTGGACGCGGCGTTAGCTTCGGCGTGAGTTAACTGTCAAGTATGACCAGAGACCGACGAAGCTCGAAGCTGATATCAACTACAGAGTTTATCTGGGTCGAAGTCAGGCGGATTCAATCACGCCGCATGCCGCGGCACTGCTCGAGCCCCATCTGAGCTGGTACATGCAGTACTTGGACTGCACGACCGATCCGACGCAAGAACCTCCGTGGATAGCAGTATTCGCCTTCAAGGCATTCTTCATCGCGTGGCATCGTGCCCGAGCGGGCGATTTCGAAGTTATGGCTCGCGTAGGGTTGACGGATATGACAGGGGTGATCAGCTGGGCTACAGAGGTTTTCGGTCGGCGCGCGAGCTGGGAGACGGGGAAGTTGATCATGAAGAGCTTGAATTGGTTGGAGGTTGGTTGATCGGGTTGCGCGTTGCGCTCTTGTAATACATAGCGATATGTTCTGTCTAGATTGACATGTTGTAGCTGTAGCTCGTTTGCACAGTAGATGTATTTCTATCCCCGGTCGGCTTTGCGCATCCCTTGTGTCCGTGACGCTAAGTAGTCTCCAACAAACAAGGGTACTATGTCAAACGTGACTATGCCAAACGCGCGATCGGTTCTACGTCCGCGTGCTCACGCAATCGGCACCACCTGTCATTTAAATCGCATGATGTTACTGCACGTTGTGCATCACGCATGTACGCTTGTGCAAGCGTATAACTATCCAAATGTGTATTACGATCAACAGCAGTAGCCCGCCAGTAGCCGATTGTATTCCCACAGGTCGGTTCGGGGAACAACCCGATGGGAGGATGGGAGGAGCTCCTCCTGATATTATGGGATTCAGAGCGCAATCCAATTGGATTCGAAGCTTTACTCTCGCTACTTTCGCCTCGCAACTCTCGCCTGGTAGGCGTCATGGCTTGGAGCATGCCAGCGTGCCAGCGTGCCATGCACCTCCGCAATATGCGCACGCGCATACGGGCTACGGGCTTGCGACCGGTCGTGTCGTCTGTGGAGTATCTGAAGAGTATATAAGGTGGCTAGGCAACATGCAGAGCAGACTCTTCCACCGATCTCCTGCTACTGCCCCCAGAAACCTAAACAAAAGCAAATCCCGAACCCAAAGCTATATAGAACGTCTCACTCAGCATGTCCACTTCCACTACCCCCACCGCACACACCACGACCGTCTCCAACCCCCGATTGAGGTTGTTGAACAAGCTCAAAAGCGGCGAGCAGCCGTTGTTGACTTTCATGGCCATCTCGTCGGTGCGCATGGCGCAGATCGTCTCTCTGACGGGACTCGACGTGAGTTTCTCCTCTTTCCTCTTGTCCAGCTTGATCGCCTCTGACGAAGTATGTGCTGCTAGGGAATCATCGTGGACTGCGAGCACGGTCAGTCAACGCCTCGATTTGAATTTAGTGCCAGTGGTGTGTGTGTGCGGGAGTGCTGATAGTTCGATTTTAGGTAATATTGGCGACGAGTCGATGCACGATGCCGTCGCTGCCATCTCGGCACTTGGCGTCAGCCCGTTGATCCGAGTGCGCGGCACATCGTCCGACATCCTGAAGCGGGCGCTGGACACCGGTGCTCAGTGAGTCGTCTTTCCATTCCGCTTAAATCCATTCCAGCTTTGCCATCTGTTCCAAGCAAGTCACTGACGTTGCGTGAACCCGTTCACTCGGATAGCGGCCTGATGGTCCCGCAAGTGAACAACGCCGCCGAAGCTGAAGCCGTCGTACGATACTCCAAATTCCCGCCTCTCGGTCTCCGCGGCCAAGGATCCGCTTTCCCTGCTATAGGACACGGCCTGACGACTCCAGAGTACATGAAGACGGCCAACGAGACGTTGTTGACCTGTGTGCAGATTGAGACTAGGGAAGGGTTGGAGAATGTCGAGGCGATCGCTGCTGTTCCCGGAGTTGGTGAGTGCTCGTCTCCGTTCTCTCTTACTCTATCACTCTATGACTCTGCTGCTCTGTTACTCTATCACTCTGTTTCTTCGTACTTCATTGTCAAATGAGATGTAAGCTTCGCTGACCACACGTTCGTGCGCGCACAGACCTCGTCTTCATCGGGCCCAACGACCTCGCTCAGTCGATCCTCGGGTACGTGCCCGCGCGGGGCGACGAGCCCGAATTCCTGAACGCCATCGACGCCATCGTTGCCGCGGCGAAGAAACACGGCAAGTGGTCTGGCCGTCTGGTGAACAATGGTTCTTTGGCCAAAGCCGCTTTCGAGGAGAAGGGCTATGATATGCTGGCTATTACGGGCGATACGAAGGCTATTCAGAATTGGTACATTGGCGAGATCGAGACTGCGAGGAAGTAGAGGGGTCTGTGTATTGTATAGTGTTTCCAGAGACTCGTGCAAACATGTATCAGCATATCCATGGACGCGAGATTCGTTTCGTCTGCGCTCCAGTCTCCCATGTGCACTTGTAACGTCATAAGTGAGGTGGGGCGAACAGCGTGTAATAGCTGAGCTAGAGGATGTACGAAGATGTGAAGAGAGGATTGAGAATTATGCTGTCTGGTCACGAATCTCCAGTGGTTCATCTCCGCTATCGAAGACAAGGAAACAAGATCTTTACGATGGATCCAACAGTGTTTGAGCTTGCAATCACACGGGTTTGGATCGTTGCTGTGACATGGTTCAAAGTTTGCTATGACACGGTCCAATGCATTTGGGCAGATGCGATACATGGTATAATGAGTAAGTTATCTAGGCTTGAGCAATGCATTCGATCTCGATGGTTGAGCCGCCGGGCAAGCAGCCGGCTTGGATACATGTGCGTGCAGGCATCGGCTTGGGGAGGAACTGTAAGAATGAGGGTAGATCCGATCAGCTACAAGTCAATTCAAGTTTCCGGGAGTCAAGCTGCGACTGACTGCAATGTACGCCTCGTTCATCGCGGCAAAGTCGCCCATGTCCTGGAGCAGAACTGAGAACGATTCGTCAGCTTTAGCTGCGATAGAAAGGAACGGTTCAGAGTTTTGAACGCACCATTGTACTTGACGACCTTCTCCAATGATGAACCGCCGAGTTCAAGTACCTCCTTCAAGTTCTGGAGGACGGTAGTCTAGCGAACGAAGACTCAGCTCGCTGTTCGGGACGGAGTGAGAGAGATATGTTGCACTCACCGTGGCCTGCTTGATCTCGCCAGTGGCAGTTTGCCCAGCACAGAAGATCAGTCCGGGGACCTTGACAGCCGGACCTGCACCGCAGCCTCAGCGTCAGTATTGGATATGGTGATAGGGGCAGAACGAGAACGGGGACTTACAGTTGTGAGGCTTCTGGGGGAACTTTTCGGAGAAGACGAGCTCGCGGGACATGATGCTGGTGTGATTGGGTGGAGTTTGAGGTGAGAATGCAAGTCGAGATGATGGTTGAAAGCAGCAATGAGAGGAAGTAATGATCAATGACTCTTTATCATGCCTCTCTCCATCGGTAATCCAAATCGGCAAGCAAGTCGGGAGCCGACCTCAGGGGGAGCCAGCGACTAATTAACTCGAACCCGAATGATAGCTGCTCCTCCCGGCGGAGCTCCTCCCATATCATTTCGGACTATCCAAATGACGGACCAGTTAGAGATACGAAGCATGTCACCGGGCGATACGGTCACCAGGTCTGCTCCCGGTCGATGCAGCTGTGCTAGTGCGAGGATGTTGATGCTCCGCCCCTCCTGCACGTGGCGATGCTCGGAAACGGCCGTGAGCAGGCGGAGGATCAGTGCAGCTGCACAATATCGTATCACTACATAGATATAAAAGCGAGACGCAACGTAACTCACGTCCTGGACTTGGACTCCACCAAACAAACGCGATCCTCTCGTCAAGATGACTGCCGCACTACCGTTCAACCCCCCGCCCGCCGACGTGCCGGGCAAGCCCCACGTTGACAACTGGGTGCCACCACCAATCACCAAGGAGACTCACAACTTTGCCGAGCTCACCTCAATCGACCTGTCACTCATGGACTCGCCCGACCCAAAGGTCCAAGCGCAACTAGTCGAGCATGTCAAGAGGGCTATCAGGGAGGACGGTTTCTTGTTCTTGGAGAACTACGGCGTCAGCATCGATCAGGTAAGCTGCGCTGCCTTACGTCTGTCACGAATCATCCTGATCACACTTGGCACAGCTGCACCGTCAATTCGGCCTTGCCAACTACTTGCACAACACCATCTCAGAGGAAGACACGCAGCGTCTCCTGTTCCACCCCGACAGCGGAAAGTGGGCGGGATACAAGCATCCTTTCGGCTTCAAGGTGAGTCTACAGATGGACTCGCCAGTTCATGTGCTGATACTTAGCAGCGTCATATTGGTCCAGAAGATGGCATAGCACAGTTCAACTGGTATGCCCGCGAATGGGCCGACGGCAACTATGTCCCCGAGTGCATCCTCCCATTCATGGATGAGATCAGATCGTTTGCAGAGGTACGTGCTCACTCAACAGACCATAGAGGCAGGGGATTGACATCGTCTCAGTACCTTCACGAGTCGGTGAACCGTCGACTTCTCACACTCTTCTCCCGCGTTCTCGAGCTGCCCGATGACTATCTGTGGAACAACGTCCAGTCGCACGGCTCTCCCACAGGAGAAGGATACTTCCGCCACGCCATTTTCCGACCCGTAAAGAAGGACATCGAGGATGCGGCAACTGGCGTCCGAATGCACGGCCACACCGACTTCGGCCTCACGACCCTGCTTTTCTCCGTGCCCATTTCGTGCTTGCAGATCTGGACACAAAATGAAGAATGGGTCTACGTGCCATACCGACCTGGAGCGCTGGTGATCAACATTGGAGAGACGCTCGAGATCGTTTCTGGCGGACACTTCAAAGCTACACGGCATAGAGTCTACAAGCCTCCTGTCGACCAGGCGCACGAGGAACGATTGTCTATTGTCATGTTCGAAAGCTCTGTTGGAGACATCCGCATGACTCCAGCAGCTGGTGAGTTATCTCATGATCTCAAGTCTTCACATTCATTTGCATGGCTAATGATCGTGGCTGCTCTAGCTTCACCGCTGATCCAACGGGAAGGCTGTGTGGAAGAGCAAGGAGTGTACAAGGAGTTCAAGCGAGTGATGGATCTGGGTGTCCCCCCGCCTACCAACAAGCAATGGCGCGAGATCCAAATCGCCCAAGCTACCGACCCATCAGATACCAAACACAACCGTGTCGGTGTTCACCAGGTCGTCGTCAATGGCAAATTGATGCAGACAAGAGAATACTACGGTGTCAAGGTCTTGCTGCCTGTATGATAGATTGCTTGTATGAGAGCGGAGTAGTTAGACATTGTATGCATTGTTCTTGGAATCTGCGATATCTGTCAGGATGCATGGCTCGTTATTGTATGAGAGTTGCAGCTAAGACATCTTGCATTCATGCTGAGCGTCACTGTGTATGCATGGGATTCTCTAGTGTGGACCAGGTGTCGATTATTTGGACGTCTTCGACCGTCTGGCGTTATCGTTGACGCCGTCCACCCATTGCAAACTTCGTGAGATACCGTGTCAAGACATCCGACAAGCACACAGTTCTTTCGGAGCACCTCCAACCCTGTCTCGCATGTTACAATAACCCTATAATTAGCGAGCCAGCAATGACTGAGAATCGTGTGAGACCTCGTAAAGGCAATTAGCAGTGCCTTTGCCCGTTCTGGTTGGCTACCCTGTTTCGGGAGGAGCTCCCCCCTTCGTAATCTTGAGCTTCCCCCGCTCCTAATTTAGATAAACAGAGCTCCTCCCGGACGTCGAGCACCGGTTCCTCCATTGAGCTATTGAGCTTATCGCGGCGATGCTTGTCCTCCTCACTCCGCTATCGTCGACGCTGGCGAACCGGGATGCTGACATTTGAGCGGACGTCGTCGAGGTGGGAGCAGGACAGACGGAAAGGTATACATAGGCCGAGATCGAGACGCATTCTCGAGACATTTCTCCCAGCCCGGTCCTCCTTTACCTCCAAACCCCCCCATCTACCCGCTACAAGATGAGCAACCAGCTCTACGCATCCGACATCGAGCAGAAGGACCCATCCCTGGGTGTGGAAGTCGAGGCCGTCCAACATGATGGCGTACCCATGCCAGAGAGCCTGCGCGGGATGTCCGAGGAAGAGCTCAGAGCAATGGAAAAACGTATCGTCCGCAAAGCCGATTTCATCATCATGTAGGTGTTTCCCACACTCTTTATGCGGCTCTCTGCTGACGCCGATCTCTTACAGGCCCATCATCTCCACTCTCTACATCCTCAACTGTACGTGATGATGTACTGCTGTAACAGCAGTGGTGACTAACTTCCACAAACAGACATTGACAGACAGAACCTGTCCGCGGCCAAACTTCAAGGCATTTTGACCGATCTCGATATGACCACGCAACAATTCGCTACGGCTGTAGCGATCCTCTTCGTTGGCTACTTGCCGTTCCAGATCCCTAGTAATCTGATTGTGACCAGCATTCCCCGACCCGGTCTTTGTGAGTCATGCGTGTTTGCTTTAATTCGAGACTATTCTGATGATCAATTAGACATTTGCTGCGCCTGCATAATTTGGGGCTCGATCAGTGCCTGCACAGCAGCTGTTCATTCATATTCGTCGCTCTTGGTGGTGCGAGTCATCCTCGGTTTCAGTGAAGCTGTTTTCTTCCCCGGAGTCATCTATCTCATGAGCGCTTGGTGAGTAGTCCGCCCCATGTGATGAAATGGAGGCTGAGACGAACCGTATTGTAGGTACGTCAAGCGCGAGTTTGCTACTCGAATTGGTATCCTGTACGTTGGTCAGCAGATGGGAAATGCCTTCGGTGGCCTCATCGCAGCGGGTGTCCTCAAAATGTCTGGTACGGACGGTATTGCTGGCTGGCGCTGGCTTTTCATCATGTAAGCGGATCTCTTCTGATCGTATCATCTGAACACTGACACCAAATCGATCCACAGCGAGGGAGTCGCGACCATCGGTATCGGCGGTATCTCGGCATTCTTCCTTCCAGAGTTCCCGTACAATGCTCGCATGCTCAAGCCTATTGAGCGCGATCTTGCCGTCTGGCGAATTGAGAAGGAGGCGGGCGCTGGTGAAGGTAGCGAGGCTATCGGGACATGGGCCGGTTTCCTGGTGGCCTTGAAGGACCCGAAAGTGAGTTCGACACCTCGGCGGATGTGCCTAGGCTGATATGGTGTCAGGTGTACATTATGATCTTCTGCAACATGATGGGTCAGGTACAAGGTTCCATCGCCAACTTCTTCCCCACCATCGTCAAGGTTCTGGGGTACAACTCGACCAACACGCTGCTGCTTACCGCGCCGCCATACAGTGAGTCTGATGATATGATATGGCAAAAGCGAGTGCTGATCTGTCTTTCAGTCTTCGCCGCTATCGTCTACGTGCTCCTGACGTACTTCAGCGACGTAAGCTTATCCAATCTCTTCCGCTGGACTGACTGGCTGACAATCATTCCCCCCCACTCGATTATTCCAGCGTACCGGTCGAATCTACCCATTCATCATGTGCACCCTCGCTCTGTCCGTCCCGTGCTACATCATTCCCATGGCGACCAGGAACACTGCGGCACTGTACGTCGCAATGATGTTCATGCCCTGGACTTCCGTCGGATCCCAGCTTCTGCTTTACAAAACCGTCAACAACCACATGCCCCGTCCCGTTGCCAAGCGTGCTGCGGCTGTCGCAATGCTCAACTCGATTGGTGGAGTCTCGAACATCTGGTCGAGTTACTTGTGGTATGCCGGACCCCACTACTACGCCGCATTCAGCACTCGTGAGTATCTCAACTCTCTCCCCAGACGTCATAGCTGATCATCATGAATCGAAGTGGCCGCCGCCGCGATTGTGTTCATGATCACCATCACGGGATACCGCTTCTATATCGTACGTCAGAACAAGCTCCTCAACGGTACGCCCGAGCAGGTTGCCAAGGCTGCCAGGTACGGTATCACTCAGGAGCAACTCGACATGAACTGGCGATATGAGGGATATTAAGCCCGCCGTTAGGGGCGAGCTTGCAATTACCAGTCGTTGGAGAATAGACTAAGTAGTCTAGTGCAGATAGGCTAAGTGATAGACGACGGGTCGCAGGAGGGTATCTCGTAAGCGCCGCTTATCAAAGGGTCCGCATCGTGTCTAGATTTTGTATGCAGTTGTCTGTGTGTGGATTGGTGATCAGGCTTCGCATCAGCCGAGCGTGTGAATGTGATCGAATCAGCGTAGTTGGCGCCATGGTGTCTCCGACAACCGGACATGGAACACCTTTGTGAAGCTTATTTCCCGCCCCAAACGCTAGTCCGCAGAAGGGGTTCCTTTCGGGAAGTGCTCTCCGGGTTCTAGTTGCTCCGCCCGGGAGGGTCCTTGTCCGACTAGCGCAGAACGGCGACGCCACAGAGCGCAGTGCTTTTTGCCACATCGGTCAATTGGCGTGCATGTCGTGATAACGCGCGCAGTCGCAGTCTGCATTCCGACGACCGAAACGATGGATCACGTAATCCCCCTTCGGACTTGACCACGACCTCTGAAGAAGCACGTTTAGCAGCAAAAGACTGGAACTAGGCTTATCTTGCATATGAGATGTCCACACTTTGTGATTCAGGACTATCCTTGAGCGGAGATGACGCGTACACCCAAACTCGGCGTACTGCAATTGAAGACGACGTTCCCGCGCCCTCCGGGAGACGTGGGGAACGCGGCGTCATGGGGCGATATACCCGTGGTCATTCGCGTAGTGGAAGAAGCTGTAGGCTCGGTGATTGTTGGCGGGACGTGGGGGACGGAGATAGTCGACGCGTTCGTGAGGGAGGGTCAGAGGATGATTGAGGAAGAAGGATGTGTTGCGTTTGTCACCTCGTGCGGATTCGTGAGTCGAGCGAATGCAGCGAGGGCCAGCTGGCCATCACCAGTGCTGGTAACTAATCTGAAAGATGTCAGCTCGCGACTATGCACCCGTTCTTGGTCAATCGGCTGCCGTACATCGGGACATCGAGTCTTCTGCAGGTCGCCTGGTTGCAACAAAGCTTCTTTCCCGGTCCGGATGCTCACGAGTCAGTGGGCGTTCTGACCTTCAAGAAGAGCGCTCTGGTGAGTTGTCAAGTCGTCAGGATCGCGTACAGCATACCACACCGTATGGCTGACATGATCGATAGACGTTGAAGCATCTGACGACTGTCGGGGCTCATCCCGACACGCCAGTATACGGCTTGCCGGAAGACGCCGAGACGGCCGTGTTCAGAGGCGTACTGGACGAGCGAATTCCATGTGGGTTTTGCTCATCGGTCCATGCAAAGGCTGACTTATCGATATAGACGACTACGACGGCATGGAGAAAGAGGTCGTAGATGCTGCACTGCTATTGACTAGGGATCACCCCAAGGTCAGAGCTATCGTTCTCGAGTGTACGAACATGCCCCCGTTCTCGCGTTCCGTTCAAGAAGCAACAGGGCTCAGAGTGTGGGACGTGCTCACGCTGGGCAAGTGGTTGTACAACGGTGCAACCCCACCTGATTTCAGGCCGTAAGCCAGTTCATGCATATCGTTTGCCAAACTCTATTGATCTATTGCATCTAACCGTATCCGCTATATCGTGATGGGGGTCTCTGTCCAGATCCAGTCGCTTTCTTCGGCAATGTCCAACTCCGCAAGATCTCGTCCGGACTTTTCTCCCTCATCAATGCCATTGGCGTGGGCTCCAGGAGCAGGCTGGCGGAAATGCCACAGCGGTGTGAACTGATCCGTCTTCTTTTCAAGCGCATTGACAACATGCTGAGGGGTCAGCTATGTATACTCCTTCGGCTGACTCACTTTTCCGAGAACGGGAAGGAACTTGAACCCGTGGCCTGATCCGCCCGATGCGACGAATAGCGAATCCGAGTACCCGGGGACGTAGTCGATAATGAAGGAATTGTCCCAGCTATCCGTATACCAACACATCCGAGTATCCGTGATGCCGATGCCCTGCAATGTCAGCGTTTTTCCATAAGGGACGTACTCACGGTCAGTTCAGGGAAGAGTATTCCGACGACTGTCTTGATGTGCGTGATCGCTTTCTTCGGCAGGTTGACAGCCTTGTCCGCTGTGTACTTGGTCTTGGGCGTGGACAGGCGTCTGCAAAGCTCAGTACAGCTGTGGTCATCATAACACTCACTGTCCTGTAACGGGGTGATCTTGAAAGTTGGTCCACTTCCGCCCCCGATCTAAAGATTAGCCATCCATCCACACAATATAGACTCACATCCAATCTTGAGCTTGCCGTCTTTCGTCCGAGGAAAGCCGTACAACCTGTACGTAAGCGTAAGCTCGTATCGCTGCACTCACCCTCCGAACTCTGGACTGACGTGACCGGTGACACCGTAAGCCCATACGGGGAATCGTTCGGGGGAGAACTGCGCGGCGTCAGTATATACATATCATCTCTCCTGTACCTACCCGATCCCATAGGTCTTGGCGGTCTTTTGGCAGCGAGATCGTAGCGACGGAGCCAGCAGTAGCTTGGAGGACCGAAGCCAGCTCAGGGACCAAACCAGGCGTCCATCCACCGCCTGCCGGATTAGCCTAGTACACTGCAGAGCGGACTCACCAGCAATCACGACCACGTCAGCGATATGCTTGACGCCATCGGCCGTTTGCAGTCCAACGACCTTCTTGCTGTCTGTGTTTCGCGCGTACAGGAGCTCGCTGAAGCGGCCCTTTTCTGGACCGAGGACGAACTTGACTCCTTCGCGTTCCGCAAGATGTCGCACCCATGTACAAGCTTTGTCCGCAACGGTAAAGCCAGCCGACGTGTCTAGGAACCCTGCAAGTTTGCCCCCTTCTAGATTATCCATGACGGCTGCTTTCTCTAGCCAATGCGAAGCAGGGTTGGCCTTGTCCAGCTCGGCCAGTCGAGCCCAGTCATCTGCATCTCGCTGATTGGGGAAGATCAGCCAAATCCAAGTCATACCAGTTGAGCACTCACGATGCTATGTTGATGGTGTCGCAAACCGGCTTTCTCCAGCGCCTCCAGTGACACCTTGTCATAGTCTGACAACTCCGCACTGTTGGATAAGCGTAAGAAGCCTGACTCGATGAAGAGCTGGTCAGCCGGAGTTAATCCCTTGGGCAATTGTTCGGCTGGGGTCGACGCAATCTCCTTGTTCCAATCTAGCCAGGTAGGGCGACCGGAGAACGCGAGATCTTGATATTCCGTTTCATCTCCGCTGCATGTTGTGAGCCATCATACAATGTGGTATACTCACTAAGAGCAACGGTAGATCTTGTTGACGTCGGAACTCGCAGAATCGCACCCTGCACTAGGATCATACGCGTTCTCGTCGTACGGCTGATAGTCGAACACGGTCACATCTTTGTACCCATTCCTCTTGAGATGGAGCGCGGTCGAGAGACCGAAGACCCCGGCACCGACAATGGCGACTTTGCTGTCGATCGTAGTCATATTTCAGTTGAATGATAGAACCAGTGAGAAAAGAGCAACGGAGTGACAATAAATAAATGCACGCGAGGGATAAAACGGTGAATAATTATTAGAGACCGACTGAGAACCTGAACTAGAGACCGTCTCCCGCCTCGCCGCGGCAGGCCGATAAGCACACCATCTCAGGTCAGTGCGCTAGCTCCGTGGGGCGGAGACCGTCCGTGGCGTGCTTTCCTTACCGCAGTACCGTTCTTAATCAATCATGACGACTTGAGGACAAATTCCCACGATGATAAGCTTATTTGCCATCGACCCATTGGCAATCATAGCTGGGTCAGCTTAGCTTTATAATGGCCCCTAGGAAAGAGTAAGCTTCGCTCTTCCCCGAACCAACAATAGACGCCCACGATGTCAGCTCAACGCAACGTCGATGAAGAACAGCCAGATGTCGTCACGGAGAAGAACGACGCGTATACCGGCGTTGAGCCAGTGCTGGAAACCTCAGAGGCTGACTATACCGAAGAGGAGAGTCGCGCTGTAGCGAGGAAGTTTGATTGGCACATCTTGCCCGTCATATGGTGTAAGTTGGACCATAGCGATAAGAATCATAGCTGAACAATTACACAGGGTGCTACATCTTCAACTCGCTCGATAGAGGCAACGTGTCCAATGCAAAGTCAGATGGGATGACGACAGACCTCAACTTCCCCAATAATGGCTACAACATCATGCTCAACGTCTTTCTCATCCCCTTCTGTCTTCTCGCTCCGGTGGGAGTCTGGCTCACCAGGAAAATCGGTCCAAGGTACACCATTCCCGGCTACATGCTCATTTGGGGATCAATGGCGATGCTAAATGCGGCGTGCAAGAGTTTTGCTACAGTTCTGATTGTTCGCTTGAGTGAGTCATCGGTCGCCGACAGCAGCTGATCAAATGCAGTCTTGGGCTCCGCTGAGGCTGGCTTTGCCGCTTCACTCATCTTCTACTTGACCACCTTCTACACCCGAGGCGAGCTTGGCAGGGTAAGCATATAGTATAGCGACACCATGCTGATCCACTGCAGCGCGTCGCCGTTTTTTACTCGTGCAATGCTTTGTCCGGGGCGTTCTCTGGGTGGGTCCGCAAGTATCGGAGGTCGCGCTAATCTAGTAGTCTCATAGCGTACGGAGTCTTCCAGATGGATTCGAAATTGTGGGGATGGCAAATCCTATTCTTGATCGAAGGAGCCTTCACCGTGGCTTTCGCAAGCTTGACCGCATTCGCTCTACCATGGTCGCCGCACTCCGCTCGCTTCTTGACTGAACGTGAGAAAGAAGTGGCTCATTTACGAGTCCTTCAAGACGGCTCGGTGAAGAGTGGCACGACATACCAATCCCACACCTTCTTCAAACCGCTCAAAGACTGGCGCTTCTACGTATTGGGCGTGATTGGTAGGTCGAGGTGGAAGGAGCGTCGGCTGAGTCTTTAGCTATTTGCTATGGGAATGCCGCATCCATGGCAGGCAACTTCCTCACCCAGATCATTGGTCGTTTCAAGTACTCCACCGTCAAGACCAATCTCTACACCGTAGCCCCCTACACGCTGGGCACACTTACTTGCCTTATCACGGCCTACTCGTCGGATCATTTCAGAGAGCGCGGCTTCCATCTTGCGTCTTCGTTGGTTCTCGTGTTCATTGGCTGCATTATTCTTGTTGCCATCCCGACGACCCAAGTAGGAGTCGGATATTTCGCAACCTTCTTGATCACAGCAGGATCGTTCACACCATCAGTGATATTCCACACTTGGCATCAGTGCAACGATCCTACTGAAGATGGTCGTGCGTTCCGCGTCGGCATGTATAGTGAGTTGCCTTGACTGATCACAGCGCTGATGTCCCATCAGCTCTTCTTGCGAATACCGGTGGTTTCGTGTCATGTGAGTGCGATGTAGTGGCATCAGGCTGACCGTCCAGCCAATATCTTCCTCGACAAATGGTCGCCTGCGTACACAGTTCCCTTGGCAATCAGTGCGGCTCTGGAAGTCGTAGGCTTTGCGCTGGTCATATTTGTCCGCACTTGGATGAAGCGGGACAATGATAGGCGGAACAGGGAGCAAGGGGTCAACTGGGAATCGAAAGATGTACCGACAGAGGCACTGGCTGATGGAGCCGCCAACCCAGCTTTCCGTCACTTTGTCTAAACGGTACAAAGCTGAACCGTCCGAGACGATTACCGCAACTTGCCCGCCGAGCAAGATGATCCGACTGCGGCTGTGCGTGATAAACGATAGATGATAGATGATTAGGCGGAATAAATCGTCCGACAGGTTCTTACAGTCCGAGTATCACCTTTGTAGTGTATCCAATGTGCTTTGAGATGAACTCCTTAATAACCGGAGCCTTGTCAAACCAAGATCTGGTTGTCAGCTCGGACGGTTTCATCGGGACCGGCTGCCCGTATGGGATCGGTAAGGGCATGTCCTGGAAGATCTCACTGTGGCAGAGCATCACTAGAGCATCCTTCCAAGCTGAGATCTACAGGGTAAATTGATCCCGTCAGCGCCGCTTTTACTCCGGTAGATGGAATAGCCAATGTTTATCCGAGCACTTGCCTCTTCGAGCAACTGTCACCTCGGAGACTGCCTGGTGTTGCAGATCATCTCGCCCTATCCCTAGGGCTCTTTTGGGTCATACACAACAAAGCGGCGTTCCAGCTCTCGCGATCGGGTAAAGGCAGGGCCACAATACGCGTGATCGGTATGTGATCCGGCAGTTGCTAATGTCGCGCGGTAGGATCGGACACTTGTCGAGGCCCCGAGCAGCCAGGTGCTTGGCGCCGCACGCGCCGACAGTTCCCCGCCTTCTTCGAGCAAAAGTTGCCCCAATGTGCTCCATTTACCCTGACGAACAGAGATCTGTCTCTGGTACTCGAGTAGGTATATATACCGCGCAAAAGGGAATGTCAAACGCTATCCGCTTTCAGGACATCAATTCAATTCTTCTACCTCAATCTTCATAGTTCATAGCACACAACCTTCACAACGCTATGGGTCTTTACAGCGATTTGGTTAGTCGCCTACAATCCTAGCATTCTCATAGGTGCTGACCATCACCACAGACGCCCAAGCTGGCGCTAGTCTCGTTCTTGGGCTCCCTTGGTGCGCTGAGTTTCGGCGTGAGTGGCAAGATCCTGTATTATGGGATAAAAAGCAACGTGCTTACGCCTACGTTCAGTACGACAACGGATGGTGGGGATTCATCCTCGGCGCGTCCTACTTCAACGACCAATATGGTCATACAGTCACTGTTTCCGCCGCTGGTGTCTCTACTACATCTCTGTCTTCCTCGGAGCAGAGTGCCGGTACTGGTCTTGGTACAGCCGGTATCATGATCGGTTGTATGGTGCGTTGATTCAGTGTTTCAGCAACATTGCAGCTAACATCTCATTAGATCGCGCCTTGGTTCAACGAGCGTTACGGTCGTAAAAAGGTGAGTAATACGGTGGCAACACTGGGCTTACAATGCAGTCTTTCTTGCTCCTCGCCGCTCTCGGTATCATCGGTCCTTTAGTCCAAGCTCTGTCGACTCTCAAGCGGAGCTACTGGACTCTCATTGCCGGCAAGATCATCCTCAACTGTTCCGTCGGTATCGCCTCTGCCGTCGTTGGTGTTTATCTGTCAGAGTGCTCTCCCGCTAGTCTGCGTGGTACTCTCATGTCCAACTACAATATCATTCAGGTAAGTTACCGCATCTCCAATATTAGCACCATCCCTGACATCGCGTAGAACATTGGCTACGTGCTTGCCGCGGGAACCGTCTATGGTGTCGTCAACAAGGTCACGGATATCAACTGGTTGCTCCCAATCTGTCTCCAATTCATCCTTCCCGTAGCTATCATCGCTTGCAGTCCGATCCTTCCAGAGTCTCCACGCTGGCTTGCTGGTCAGGGTCGCTTGGAGGAGGCAGCACAGGTGCTCCGCTCGTTGCGAAAGTCGACCGTCACAGACGAGACGATCTGGTTGGAGGTGGAAGAGTTCAAGGCAGCGTACGATGAATTGAGGAGGATCCACGATGGTGTCGGATTCGTCGAGCTGTTCAAGGGTGCAAACCTGAGGAGGACTTTGATCGCTATCGGCCTGCAATGTCTTCAGTAAGCCCACCCCCGTCGATCCAAATGTCGCAAGCTGACTCTGACCGCTCAGACAAGCCCAAGGTGTTTCCTTTGTTGCCAACTATATTGTCATTACCTTGATTGGTCTCGGCATTCAAAACGTTCCCATGATTGTCCTGGTTCTCTACGTCGTCCTTCTGGTCTCTTCGTTGGGCGCATTCTACTTCCCCGACAAGATCGGTCGACGACCTCGTAAGTCTATCATCACTTGCTCTTCGAAGCCATATAGCTAATATCGCGACAGTACTCCTTATCGGTTCCGCTTCCGGTGCTATTTGGATGGCTATCATTGGCGCTGTCACTACCAAATTTGCCGCTCCTACCGGCTCCTACGCGAACTTGCTTATCGTCTCATTGTTCATGTGGGTCGCCGTTTTCGCCAACACCTGGTCGATTATCCCCTGGACCGTCGCCGCGGAAATCTCCTCCAACCCTCTTCGTGAGAAGACTCTCGCTCTCGCCTCTTGGTCCGGCTTCGGTGTCGGTCTTGCTGTTGGTTTCGTGGTGCCTTACAGTGAGTCTAACTTTGTATCAAAGCCAGCCTTCGTACTAATGACTCGCTACAGTCCAAGGCGCTGCGTACGGAAACTTGCAAGGAAAGATTGCCTTCATCTGGGCGGCTTGGTCGGTCGTCTCTGGTATCTTCGTCTACTTCTTCCTTCCGGAGCTCAAGGGCCGAACCCTGGAAGAATTGGACTACATGTTCGAAGAGCGCATCCCTACCTTCAAGTTCAAGACGTTCGACTCGTCCCGTCTCCTCGAGGACAAGCGACAAGCTCATGGCACTGCCAAGCCCAATGCCGAGCACGTCGAGCACGAAGGAGCCAACGAGAAGGAGTTTGAGGAGAGGGTCGACATGCCTCAGCTCGGTCATTAGGCGTTGCAGTCGTCAGTTGTGCAGCGTACGCTTGGAGCAATCACTACCGGATGTACAGTAATTATGAATGGGTTAATGAATGTCTAAGTTTTCCAACGGTGCTGCAACAGTCCCGATCCGTGAATTTGTGCCAGTGAATGGGAAACACGTTTCAAGTATGCAAGTCGTTACATTTCCAAGTACATATACCATGTGCCATTGTCTTCGTGATATATGATTCAGGAGAGATCTGGTGTTCCTTCGCGACCAATCTGCCCCATCACCCTTCAAGACGCCATTTTGCAGAGCTTCTACGCTCAGCAGTAGTTGTCGTGTTCGAGTAGACGTAGGTCGTCAGACGGTCACTGCCGCCACAAAGCTGGGACTTGTCGCCCGAGCAGGCCATGCTGCAAGTCGTAGGGTCGGATGCCAAGGTAGAGTTGCCCGTGAACGCGTTGGCGCAATAGCATTCCGAGGCGTACTCGATACCAGCAATGACATAGCCCTTAGACTGGCATTTGGCAAGGCAAATGGCTGGAGTCATGCTGGACGAGGAGTATGAGTAGGAAGCGAGGGCTCGCTTGGATGTGCCGTCGGTATAGCATCCGTTGGCGGACCAGCCGGTAGGTAAAGGTGTGTAGGGATACATCGCATCGTTGTTCCAGAGGTCTAGCGTTGCTGAGCCGCCGCAGTTCTCGTAATCGTCGTCGGCACATGCCATGTTGCATTTGGAGTCGTCGAGGAGGGTAGTGTTCGATGCGCCATTTACCATGAAGAAGCCGCAGTAGCACTCATCGCCGTACTCGACACCGGCCATAGGGAAACCATTCTCTTCGCAGTAAGAGACACATGCTCCTCTTGTCATGTTGCTGCTTGAGTAGCTTGCTCCCGTCAAAGCCCGACCAGTCGTGCCTTCGGCAATACAACCCACGTAAGTGTAGTTCGCAGGGATCGTCGATTTTCCGTCTGTGAAGCCGATGCCGGCGTCCGAGTAGTTACCCCATGTGGGTTTCGAGCCATTGCCAATCCACAAAGGATTGTCTCCAGGCAATCGAGAGATAAAGTGCCCGGATCCAATGTCTTCGTCGACAAAGTCGTTTTGACCGCGACATCCGGTGTTGTCCTGGATGTATGGTACGAAGGGAGGACAGTTTGACAATTCACCACCCACGCCATCGTCGTCGTTGCATTCGTCGATAGCCGCTTGCAGAACCGAGTTGCCGTCCGCGTCGTCCTCCCATCCCATCACAAAGTCACCATGGAAGCCGTAACCAGTGGTGTCACCGTTTGCCAGAACCCTATGAAGAGCGTCAGCGTGTTACAAAGGCAATGAGTGCATTGCTCACCAAGTTGGATAGGATGCATTGTTGAACGGGTAGTTTTGGACGTTGTAGATGAACTCGTAGAAGAGCTCGACAAGGTGCACAGGGTGCGTCGTGGGACAGCTTCCACCGCCATTGACACCACCGGTGGGCCAAGCCATATGGCTTGCATGATCATCAGAATCAAGGTTGACGCCATCCCAGCAGTTTGGGAACTGTTGACACACAAAGTCAATATAGTTGCGTGCGAGGTAGAACATTTCACTCACGTTGACCTGCATCCGCATGCCGCTGGGACAGTTGTGGTCGAAAAAGTTATTCCGCTCAGCCCAGTCAGGGTCATCGTCATGCGAAGCCGTGGAGTCGAGACAGACAAAGGTGATGGCTTCACTGTTGGGATCGTCTTCGACGAATTCACGTCGATAAGGGTTACCGCTGATCATCCGCAAGCCCTTTGGAGGAGCGTAGACGTAGTTTTCAGGCCCGTAACGAGGGAGGTAGTAGGTGTTGACGAAGTCGACCTCGATCATTTCGTAAGAGTCGTCGTCAGGGTTATAGTAATACAGCTGTGGAGTCCAATAGTTGGACTTGTCGATTGATACAGGAGCGGTAGTGCAAGTGCTTGTTTGTGTCGTATTATAATCCATTGTCTTGTCGAAGCCGGACCCGCCGACGATGGCGTGAACATGGGGACTGATGATACCAGGAGTGACGATGCTACTAGGTTAGCTAAGTTATTTTTGTGCTACTCACGGGTCGAGTCTGGTAGTCTCCAAGATGGGGTGTGAAAGAATGAAGTAGGCATCGGCGACGCCGGCTGTAAGAGCCAAAAGAGTGAATGATTGCGATAGCATAGTGGGTGTTGGTCGTGCGGACTCAGGAGAGAAACAGCACGACCACAGCGTCTTATATATCTGGTCACCTTGGCGAAGCTCGGTCGGCAGCACGTTCGCAAAGTGTTTGTTGTTGATGTCGGAGAATGCCTAGGTACGAGGAACTACTCGACGACGCGCTCAGCCGAAGCCTATCAATCAGGTCTGGTCTATCGGATTAAGCATATCGTTTGGCAACGACTGCGCATGCGGCAAGGGGCGCCTACGACGCCGCCACATGTTCCTGAGTCGGTGTGGTGGCGTTCTTGTCATCGAGCCACGGCACGTTGATGTGACGTTGTGGTCGAGCGGCGTTGTTGACATCCAGACGCGTTCAAGGGGCGCGACAAGGCATACCGCGGAAGGGACTGACGATTCGGCTAATTAAAAGCTGCGCGCGGTTTCGGAGATAGAGTTTTACATCCTGATATGTCCGTTACAGCCCGATGATGAAGGTTGTGCCTTGTTGCAAGGCGTTTCAATACCAGATCCTCTCCCGACGAGAGGAGCGACTTGAGGCAAACTGATACTTCAAGCAGCCTGTGAATGTATCACGTATACGCAACGCCTCTCGTAGAGTTGCCAGGGCATGACGTTGTCCAGGAGGAAATACACGCCAGTGCCTTGACTGGACGCGACGAGACCGCACAATGGCCCCGCAAGGACTGAGATAGCAATCCTTGATAATTGACGACCGCACGGGTAGTTCACTCTACTACCTGCTCATGGATCCCTCCTTCGCCTCAGCTAGATCCAGTAGGCATCCGGGAATGGCCCAGCATCCCGATTGCACCGCTGTTTGACGCCACAGAACGCCCCACCGTCAGTCATTGTAATACGCAATATTGAGGGTTTCTCACCTTGTTTGATACACTTTTGTGCAGTTCTGGCCGCTCTGGGATGGCCAAGAACGGTATCAGACGCGTAATGAGCTCAGAATGGCTGACAAATGGGCACCCACGGCATGAGGAGCAAACATGGCAGCTAAATGCGCGATCCCACGTCGTAATCTGTATCTGCCGCTCAGCTAGCTCTCTCGAAACGCAGTAGCGACTCAAGTCGATTCTCGTCCGGCTGGTTCTCTGTCAGCCCATATTTGGCTGTCTCGATCGCGCTCACTGTCGATGGAGCATTCCCTTGCTTGAAGATCAGTGTACGATTGGGAAAGGATAGTCGTCCATATACTGAAGACAACATGAGCTTGTCGGAAGAAGGAGACATAGACGATACTGGACCTTGGTTGCACGCGTGTACTTCGCCATCGTGTACCCTGGTCGGATGCATCAACTGACAGCATGCTCGCCCTGTTTGCCTGATACACTATACAGGTTGGACTGGACGTCACCTCCGCTCGAAACCATCCCAAGTTGGGACTCTGCATGGACGTCGCCCATTTCCCCTTGGCACCATCGTACGGCTGGAATCCGTCCAACGGCGAAGGATGGGAGCAGGCTGAATACGACGCAATGATCAGACGACTGAGCCAAGTCCCCGGCGACGAATTATTCTATCTCGAGATATCCGACGTTCTCAAGCCAGTGGTGTCGCTTGGCAAGGGCAGTGAAATCGATGCATGGCTCGAAGAGAACAAGTCTGCAAGGGGTAACAGCTTCGCCTGGACCGTGCGTGGTCGACCTCTTCCGTTTGTCGGTAGGAATGCGGGTAGAAGCGTCAAAGGCGAGGATGACATGGGCGGCGGGCGCGTGGTAGAGTCTGTCAAGGCAATACTCGAGACCGGTTTCAACGGTGAGTGGAATCACATCTCTTCGACCTGTCTGACATGATGCAGGACCTATCATGTGGGAATTCTTCGAGGCAATACCGATGGAAGAGGCAGACGTAGCAGTCCCTGAGATATATGCGCAGGCGTGCGTGAAAGCTCATGCTGGTCTTATTCAGGCTCTCTCATAGAAGACTAGTAGACCATGTACTACACTGAAAAGCGATCGCAATGTGTAGAACACGATGGTCTGTTATATATTCGGCGGCGGGATATATCGACTTGAGAGAGCTTGGACGTATATCTTCGGACGAGCTGGCGGGGAGCTAAGCCGGAGGATCGAGAGGCGTCTATGTGAACCGCTTCATCGTTACCCTTGAGATGCAAGGAGTTGACAGTCACTTACTTCCCGATGTACTACCTAGCAAGGCTAACCAATCTGATGACCCGAAGGATCGAACGGAAGCGCCAGAGAAACGACTGCTAAGAGCGCGAAGAGCTGCAGCTCCTTTTAGCGTGCTGAGCAATCTGGTCAAAGCTATACTCACCCCAGCGGAAGCGAACAGAGGAGCCGTAGTATACACGTTGGCTGTTGCCCGTCAGCACCGGCCGATCAACTGCATGTACTTACCGTAGGTACCGATCAAAGTAGCGATAATATTGCCAATGCGATTCAAACCAATCGCCAAGCCGTATCCTGTCGTCCTGGCACTGGTAGGCAGCAGCTCCGGAGTGATGCCATATAACCCGCCGTAGAAGATGTCTACGATATGGATCTTCTCAGCTCCCTTGGCCTCACATTTTTATCGGCTTACTCACTCTCGATGGCGGCGATCAAGCAGCTATGAAGAATGAGGAACGTACTAGACTTGTTCAACCTACCTGACGATCAGATTCTGCGTTCCAGTCTTCACTTGGGTGTAGCCAAAGAATAGAGCCATGCTCCCAAGCGCTCCAACTGCCAACGTGCCTCTTCGACGTATATAAGGCGTGTCGAGTAGAGGCCATGCAAGGAACGGTCCCACCAGCCCGCTGCTTGTCTCAGCAGAGGTAGTGCTTATCATAGCTTACCAAAGTGTGCTGAGCACATAGTTTCTCCACGTGATGTAGGTACTGGTCGCTCCTTCCGAATACCCCCGAGTTGATCTGTGCTCTCGGACTAGAAAGCACAGAAGGACATGCCATTGAGCGGCAATCACTCACAAATAGTAAGGTCGGAAAACGCTGTAGAGGTAGTCCGCCTTACGAATCAGCTACCGGTCTGCCGACAAGACTTACTAGACCGATCAAAAACCAAAGGAAGAACATGCAAGCGGTGGCATAAGCCTGTTTCCTGGTAGCTACGAGGTTCTACAAAGTGACATGTGGTCAATCGACTGTGCTTTCGACACTGTCTACCTTGATCTGTCGTATGAAGTGCTGGAACCAAGGCTCGCGCTACCGGAGGCAATGTCAGTAAACCATGAGAAGACCACGGGGTATCTACGTACATGTCCCTGAATGTGTCCTTCGGCGACCAGCTGTTCCACAGTGATACTGCAGGTCCGGCCGGACTTTCGAGCCAAAGCATGAAGCACTTCGACGGCCTCCTCATCGCGATCTCGTGTGATGAGCCATTTAGAAGACTGTTCAAGTTTGAAGAACTGCAGAGAAGGTAAGCAGTGGACTCCAGCGACGATCAGTATGGGACCAATCAAGAACCCACAGCCACTCGACCATTCGCCAGTAGCAAGCAGATGCCCCCCGCCGTGAAGTGCAAGATCCGCCATGCCTTGTTGTTCTGCCAAGTGCAGTCATCGGCAGTGGCACAGCTCCACTTGGGAAAGTAAAGCCACGCAAATAGCTGAGAGAGCGACAGCGGTGCTTAGCGCGAAGCCAGTGCAAGCAGCGAAAAAGACAAACCGCTGTGACCTGAAACGTGGGGGGCCAAATATCAGTGCGGCAAAACGAATCTAAAGAGCTTGCTTACGAGATAGCCCAGGCCCCACTAAAGATTCAGAGTCGAAGTCAGAAGCGTAGGTCAGGGATGGAATCATGACAGGCTGAAAAGAGGAATGACCCTACCCATGCTGCCAGAATAGTAGTCAAGAACGCATACCTGGAAGGTAGGAACTCGAGAAAGTTGGCTTAGAGGCGTGCTCAGTACTCTGACAACTTGCTTCAGAGACGGCTCACTGGCATCAATTCCGCTGTAAATCTGTTATTCACGCAATCATCCAACCTGTGGACTGACTCACTAGTTCCCTCCGGCGCCCGCAGAGTAGAGCATGACCCTGCAATCAGTCTTCATCTTCGACGAATCATCATGTCTGCGTGTCACCTACATGACACAGAACGACACGTAGGTAGGCATCGCTCCGCTAAGCGTCACCATTAGTTGCTGGAGTCACCGTTTAAGGTGACCATGAGCCAGGACTGACGCGATGATAACGAAGATCGCGCAGAAGAACAACGAGGTGTTGAAAGCAAGCTTGCGTCCGATCAAACTGATAGTCAGAGATCAAACCAGGTTATGAAAACACTCGCCGCTGATACCCCAAGCGAGTGCTGAGGCAGTGATTAGATGTAAGCGTCCTTGACCATGCGATGGTAATGCAACTCACCGCCGACAAGCAGCCCTACGGCAGAGCAGAACGAAATAGCGTATAACTCGGTTACACCTCGTCCCGCAAATTCCAATCGGACTTGTGATTGGGAGATCGATTGGCACACGACTAGGAGAACACGGTCAGAAGGTTCCCTGCTGAGTCACGGCCCTTACTTAGCATGCTGTCGACCGCGTACCCGAAGCCATTGCTGATTTGGACAGATTACACGTCAGGTGTCAAATAGGTCGGACATCAGCATTGAGATACAAGATCTCACAAGCCTGCGCATCTTTCAGGTTAGCAAGCGGGCTTTCGACATCGAGTTATACCCCGAAAGACCCACAGAACAGCTTGGCATGATACCAAGAGAACCCAATCTCATTGATCGTGCGATTGACGTGAATCAACTAATAATCGCATTAGCCCTAATGATCCCTTCACCTACACTCGCCTTTCTTGCCAAAACTTCATCGTCCCCTACTTGTTGTTTCAGATAAGTGTCGTCGAGGTCGCTGTGCGCACAACAAATTATCTGTCAGCGAAGCTCGGACAGATGTAGTCGAGGCGGAACAGACATGGACGTTTGATTCTCGAGCTCGGTTTTGTGAGAGAACCAGACCATTATGGGACTGGTGGTACGGGGAATGATGACGAAAGTGAGGAGGACCAATCAGCCAATAATTGATGGGTGTTGTGAGCTAGCCGGCCGGCGATGTGTTCTTGAGCGAGCGCATGCGGGTACTATAACTGCTTATCCAGTCGTATTGAACGGATGAGGTCGAATAGCGAGATCACCATTTGTGACGTGATCGTAGTTGCATGCTGACGCATCGCTCAAATTACAAATCACTGACTGATTCAGAACATGCCAACGAGAAGGATTCAATATTATGGCTATCGTAGCGTTTGTATTCATTTCGAAGTGCGACGCTATCATATGGCCACTTTATGACGAGCACAACCTCATTCTGAGATGTCGATGATCACATCGGATGCTGGAAAGCTGAGCTCCGTAGAAGCCAGTACTGACTATGTGACGACGCAAGATAGACCCGTACCACCGGAGCCTTTGTTTTAAGAGCAACGAAATGATGAGGTACCTCAACGAGTCTGCTGACGGGCGCACCGACCATATAAAGTTCTTACACGTACTCGCCTCAATCTCCTGTGAGACCACAGACGGAATGAACGATACGATCCCGCAGAGGTCATGCAGGTGAAAAGGCGAGCTATGTTGCGGTCTGCTCATGTCTGTTTTGCTCTGCCCAGGATTGAACACATTCGACAGCATCCGGAGCGGCACACTTTCCTGTCACTGACTTTGCCCTTGTTAGTACGTGGTGTCGTCCTCGATGCACCACCGGCCGTAGTCGCTGCCATAATCGTCAACAGTGAGTCGAAAGTGACCGACCGCGTTCTATACAGTGTGACAAGCGGGGCCTCCCGTCGCGATGTCGAACGATCATGTTGACAGATGCCGCTTCGTAGAGAAAAAGAGATATTCATGATCCGCAAAGTGGAAGACAGCAAGTGGTACTTTCTTTCTGCTCAAAAGCCGAGTGGTATACTTGTCTTCAAGCAATACGACTTGTACAGTGAACTCATGTTGAGATGGTATATGTATGTCACTCATTACTACATGAACAATGAGAGGCCGAGGCGCCGACTTCCAGTCATATTG